>BMAO01003094.1:0-17739 GCA_019973975.1 Trichonephila clavata | reverse complement strand
ATGCTATCAACGGTACGGATTCGTATAAGTTCCAAACAAAAAAAAAACAATCAAATTTATATATAAAATATCATTTTTCGCAATTTCTTCATAATGTAAAAAATTATTTTAGAGTACATATTTTTATACAAAAAAAAGTCTTGGAAATTTCACAAATGGTAAACTTTTTAGTGAAAGTTATTAATAACTTTTATAACTTATATAAACTTTTAAATACAAGTTTCCCACAGATTGAAACAGTACAGTTCACTACATAGGATAGTACACGAAGCTGTTAGTGATGAAGGTAGAGCCAGATATATCTGCTACATAAATCGAAATGGCCCAATATATTGCTTCGCATTTTATCCCAATAGTAATCCATTACCGTATCCAAATTTTTATTAAATACAGCAACTATTTCATGCTAGGATGTATATATCCTGTGTGACTGCACGCTGTAATCCTTTCCTCAATCTAAGTTGGGAAGATTCTGATTTCAACTCCACTTTTTAACCGTCGGCCCCTACACACTGGCACTAGAGGTCGAATCTATTATAAATACGAAAAAGGAAATTGCACAGAAAAGGAACGCAAAAACTACGCCTATAGTTGAAGCCCATATTGATATTCCTATTTAATATTTCAAACACAAATATTAAATTTATGTCTGTAATTTCTTATGCTTCTTTAACAAGTTAATTCTGACTGACGAGTATACTCATCGTGGAAAAGTTGCAGGATTTTGTGTCATGACGAGTATACTCGTCGTGGAGAAAGTGCAAGATTTTGTGTCATGACGAGTATACTCGTGATGCGTAAAAAGTAATGACCATTGGTTACTTAAATTGCAATTTTTGAGAAAACAAACGTATATCAAATTTCAAGTATTTAGAATATTTTGAGGCCAGGATGGAATAAAACAAATAAAAAAAAATATGACAAATTTAAGACGAACTCATGCTTCCAGTATGTACAGGCTGAAACAGCATACGAGCTCTCATAACGAATTTATTTATGCACGATGATAATGTTTTTCAGATGTTAGCCTAAAAGGGGCAAAGGCAAAAATCGGTCCCATTACGTACAGTACTGTTTCGGTGAATACCACTTCACAAGAGGAATTAAATTCTTAATCTGACCTTTTAAAGTGAGTAAAAATTGAGTTCAAAGATCCGTTACATACAAGTGAAGCTTATAAAAGGGTGTTAAAAATAGACTTTTATGTGTATCAAAATGCTATTTTTTTTAAAGAAATGACATACCTTATGCACTTACAAGGTTGCGATTCTAGAAATACACTATTTTTTCGCTAAAGTTTTTAATAATACCTCTAACAAATGATTTGAAAATAATAAAAGCATTGTGCACGTCCATTCCAAGTTTCTTCACAAAAAGGGGGTGAGTGTATACGGCGAATATAACTAAAAATTAAAAAAATGCTGCTTGAAAATACAGGCGCGCATTATACGCAGTATTTTACGCTATCTGTAATTGCTTTGAGCTTGTTTATTAATATCGCATTAGGAAACAAAACGACTATGCATTAGCACAAGTAATTGATATCGCATAAAACAGCGAATCAAAGAAAACGATTAAAAATAGAATCATTAGAAAGTCATTTCTATTAATTTCTCAATTTGCATTTAGATTCTGAGTTCTTATAGTTTAGTTCTTATTGGGAAAGAAAAAAAAATCAATAGATTATTTAAAATTAACTTTTCGGATGTTTTATCAATTTGAATATACTAGAATATTACAGGACTAAAAATCCTCGAACACATTATTATTTTTGTTTTAATTCATAATTTTATGTTCCTTATATCCAACGTGAGTCAATTTTAAAGCTAATTTCATATCCTTCTTCCTCAGTTTTCAAGCTTTGATACTTAAATTTGGAAATAATTGCGCTAGTTATAAATATTAAAATGGGATGCAGTCATTTTGACATGCACCACATGAATTCTAGAGAAATTAAATATTTCAATAACCTACAAATATTGATACTTCTTCATACTACTATTAATACTTTCTTAAATTGTCTTTAAAAAAATTAAAATTCTATGTCAGCGTTCTACAAACTGTGAAGCTCCCACCTAGGGGGCATGAAAACCCTGCATGGGGGGCACAGGCAAATCAAAAAGTCAAAAATAAAACATTTTTTAAAAATATTAATTTATTGAAAGAAAGAAAACAAATACATTCTGACATAATAAAAATAATACGTGTTTACACTAATATAATATACTTATAAATGTATCAGTACTGTACAATGTATTTGATAATTAATTTAACAATACTAAAATAAGAACAAGTTTGATAATTACCAGTGACCCTATGGGAATTATCATACATTAAAATTATTTTTAAAATTTTCTTGATAATTTGTACGGTCCATAATTAAAGTCGTATTGTAGCTTAGCATCAAAAAGTACATTATTATTGAATTCGATATATTGTTATTGTATGGAGGAGGGCGAAGAAAATTATGATTGAAAATTGGGTTGCAAGTATTGAAAGTTTGGGAAGCACTGCCCTATATCTTTCATGTTTTATCCCCCCCCTTCTTTAAGCAAAACAATAAATTCTAGATTCAATTGATCTTTGAAATCTAAACTATTAAAAATAATCTTTGTCTATTAATTAATTCATTTTATAGAATTGTTGACGGCAATTTTAAGTAAATTTTTTTCAGCAAGAAATTGGTTTCTATTTTGAAAACACCACTGTCATCTGATTGAAAATAAATTTATTTAATGCTAACCAATCATACATTCATTAAATTAATTAAAAAATCTAAATTCAATGTTTGTGTGTGTGTGTAAAAAAAAAGAAAATGAAAACTCAAAATTTTTCCCAAGTTAGAAAAAATAAATTGTGTATGTTGTTTGAATATTACACATTAATTTGATTACATGCACATATTTTCTAATCTAAAATGGGTTGAAAATATACAAGGTACAATATCGTAACTTTGGCATTTTAAGTTACGTCGCAAAAAGTGTTTAAGATTTATCAAATACGAAATATCACAACAATTATTAAAAGTTTGTTTTTTTGTTGTCGAACCAAAAAAAACCGACAAATATGGTGCGCACGCTGTACTTTATTTTATCCTATAAGGCAGTGATCCCCAGCTCCGGTCCAATATCGCACTGTGGATCAAATAGAAGTGGGCCATGCAAGGAGCACATTACATCATTCAATCAATTTACTGTGGTATATTTCTCTCGAGTTTGAGCTAGTTTTTATGGAAATCACTTTAAAAATTCCATGTTAAATCACTTAACATTCACTTTTTGGTGGTAACTGTATTATGTTGGAGGCATGTTTAAATGCAATTCAATTAGAAATTTTAAATAATGAATTTAATATAAACAATCAACGCCCCCTCCCCTCAGCGTGCCGTGGTAAAATTATCAAACATGACCGGTCCGCAGGATGAAAATGTTGTGGAATACTGCCCTAAAATATATCTCTATACAGCAGATAATTATTTTTTCTTCGGAAAATAGTAGCACAAATTTTGAAAGATTTGTTTTCTGAAAGATCATGGTTATACCCCTTGAAAGAAACGCAATATTTTTTAAAATCAAAATTGCAATTATTTCTAAAAGTCCTTTTTTCTATCTTGATTAGTTTTTAAAACTTTAATTTTAAAATTTTAGATCTGTCGTTTTTTATAAAAGTGTATGACCATAGTAAAAATCTGTTTTGAAATAAAAGCTAAAAAATTTCAAATGTATAACTCCAATATACTGGATATTCCAATAATATTTTTTACACTATAGACAGAAAAATTGCAAAAATTCTTTTAGGATTATAAACTCAAGAAAATATCAAAAATGAATACAGTTTTCCTTTAAATATATTTTATATCTTAGATAACAAAACAAAAAAAACATGTCCGACACCTTTAAGAAAACTTCAAAAGATTCTTAAAATGTTAACTTAATTCTTTAAAGATCCCTTGCTGTGCTTAGAAATAATAAAAAACGCATCTACAGCAAATTCGCTTTGCACCAGTCTTCTCCATACGAGAGAAACATTAGAAAACAAAGTTCAAAAATAAAAACACCCTAAGAACGCAGAGCTCCTCCGTTCAACGCACTCAATGCCCCAGATAATATAAAAAAACAAAAACATAATACAAAATCTTCAATCGATCAAAAATATACCCAAACGATATCTATGACAACTGCGAACGATAAAAGAAAATCACTTACCCATCATAAACAAACTTTCGAATTACGCTTTAACCCCACGTGCGTGCCAGCTGTTGGAGAACAGGATTTGGGGTCGATGCAGTAGTGGGTGCCGTCGACTCCTAAAATACCTCATCTGGATCAAGCGTTCGTTCGGAGAGAGCCAAACGAAACGGAAATTGTCGCTCCTAGACAGCCCCCGTTGACTGCTCTTCCTTAATCAGCCGCGTCCGTTTTGCGATCACATGGCTTACGATTGATTTTGATTCAAGGTCAGCGGCTAATTTTGATTGAGAGATGAATAATTTTTGGAATCGACGCTTTTGTCTCGAGAAAACAACACGCCGGGGTGATAATGCGGCCTCGCCTAATGTATGTCATTATCCTAGCGGTTCAAATCTAATTATAAGAAATGAGATAATAGTGTCATTGTGAGAAAGGGTTGCTCAAAAGATTAAATTATTGTTTGGAAACTCGAGCTCGAAAAAAATCGACTCTGCTTTACACTCTCTTTGAGGTGAATCATTTAAAGCTCTAAGTTCAATATTATCGACACTTATTTACAAGTTTTATTGAAAAAAAATTTGAATTATTTATCGACATCTTCAGTTCGAAGCAACTCGAAGACTAATTGTCGACGAATTTTCAAATTGTGAAAACCGATATGTTAAACGTGGATCAGCTACATGAGTTTTTGTTGGCAAGTTGGTGAGTGTTTTTTTACTTTATTAATAAAAACGTCACTCTGCAAAGCAAAACGTGATGGCTATTGGCAGGCGCACTCGCTATATTGCACACGATCAAGTGACGAGGACGATACTTAAGCTGGAAACCCCATCTCCAAATTTCCACGGCCACAGTAGCGTAATGGTTTATACGTAACGAGCTCGTGCGGATGTCACGCGGTTTCGAGTGCTTGATGGCCCTGAAGACCCGCCGTGCAGAAAGGATATTGCACATTAAATCTGTCGAGCTAAAAGTTCTCCCTTTGCCCAGTGTAGTAGTTGGTGAGGGAGTGCAGCTCGGTGCGGTCTCGTCACTTGACCGAGGCTCTAAATCACGAGGTCGATCATCAATAGCCCTGATTGCTTTATAGTACACGACGTTAATATAACTCTCACATCCGAACTTCAACACCAAGCCAATGGAAGGTCGTAGAGCTTGACAGATGTAACGTGAATTCTACTAACCAAGTGAGCTTTTCAGTGGCACTAGGTTCGAACTCATGACACGCCGACCGTAAATCGAGATCATGACCACCAGGCTTCTATGGCCATGGGTTTTGTAGTGGTACCAAGATCTCGATAAAAACAATGCATCTACGTCTTCGCAATCATGACCAATCGGAAGCTATTTTATGAACAAAGCAGACATGTATATTTTCACTTTTAAACCTTTGATTAAGAGTGGTAAATAGTATGCTCAGAACTAAATATGATTTTACAAACATAACGGAATTGTGTTCATTATGAACATTTATGGATTCATTCATTCCATGGATGTCTACTTTGTTAACAAGTAGTCAAAGTAGACTAGTGAGTGAGTGAGTAGATATTAACGTCGTACTGTTCAGCTACACGAGGCCTTTGGCGACAGACTGCGTAATTTTGAACCATGGTCAAGTGACGCGGACGACACCTAGCTGGCACCCCTCTCCTAACTACAACAACACGCAAACGGGAGGACGTTTGAGCTCTCGACAGATTTAACGTGCATCGCTTCCCTACACGGCGGGGTCTTCAGTTTTGGTACTGGGCTCGAACTCACGACACGCTAGTCATGATCCGATGCCTTGACCACTTGGCTACCGCGACCACAGGTTAGACTAGTGATCATGGTCACAGACCGTGGCTGGCATGTCATGAGTTCAAGTCCTAGATCCGCTGAAGACATGCCATGTGAAGGGGCTGATACACGTAAAATCTACGGAGGTTGAAAGTTCCATAGCCGTGGTGTGATAGTGTGGAGAGGAAGGTGCCAGTTGAGAAGTGTCATCCTCATCACTTGACAGAGACTCCAAATTACAAGATTCATCGCCAGTAGCCCTTGTGTAGCCTTATAGTGCGACGTTAATAAACACTAACACTCACTCGGGTTCGAGTCCTGATGTAACTGAAGACCCGTCTTGTAGAGGGGTTGCAGAACTGGAAATCTGTCATGGTTCATTGAAGTGGTGTGGAAATTCAGAAATTGGGCTCCATCGCAGGTGTCCCTTTCGTCACTTGATCGAGACTGAAAATTTCGAGGTCCGTTGCCTGTAACCCACTTGTTGCTTTATAGTGCATCATAAATACCCGCTCACCTTCATGACCACTCAGAGGCTACTCTGTGGTTTTGGTCCCAGATTCGTGTGTAGCATAACATGAGCCCAATCTCTATTGCCATTGAAAAAGTGAATTTTTACGTCACCCTATTCAGCTATACGTGGGCTTTGGGCGACGAACTTCGGGATTTTGAAACACGTTTAACTGACGAGGATGACACCTGAGCTGGTATTCTCCCTCTCCCAACTTCCACAGCACACCAACGTGAGGTCGTTTGGCAGGTTCAACGAGCATCAGAGCCTCTGGACGGCAGGTCTTCAGCAACTCTGGACTCAAACTCATGACACGTCCGCCACGAGTTCGAGACCTTAACTACTAAGCTACCGCGGCCTCTTTTTGTCACTGAAATCATTATGAGTAATTAATGGGCGCGGGCATTAAGGTATCATTTTAATACGCTGTCGCAAATTAAAGACGTCAGTTCTTGCCGAAACTAATCTGATAACGAGGGTTATGATTTGTTGAAAAAAATTGCGCATGCCTCAAAAAATATTTGATTCAAGAAATCTCTATAAGTATTGATGGTTAGGAAAAAAAAGCTTCTAAAAATGTATGCACACATTGCACGCACAAACTTGTTATTTCTAATGATAATACCTTAATGTATGAGTAGAAAAATATTAGTTCAAAAAATTCTATAGTAAATGTGAAAGCATTTTTTTTTAAAAAATAGATTCTAATTGTGAATACATTTTTCTTTTATCGTGATATCAACATTTGAGTTATTATTTTCTCTTTATTTTTTTTTTTTGCACATGCGTAAAAAAATGCACTAAATTTATTGGATTTCTATGAGCTGAATTTCAGTAATATTTATCCGACATAAAATTTGTAGTTAGTTCAACATTTTTTGTTTTTATTTTTTTTGAATTTGTAGTGTTCTATTTTAGATTTCTCCATTTAAATTCGCAAAATAAAGTATTTTTTTTATAAAATTTATTTCTAAACCTAAAGATAGCGACAGGAGGCACAATAAAGATAGAAAATGATTAAATAAAGTTTATTAAAGTACTAAAAACCACACAACACACACATAATGCATTTTCTGGAAAAATATGATGAAATGCACTCGACAAATCTACGTTTCTTTTTTTATAGAAGCTTCCTTCGGAAAAATATTATAATCGCATAGTTATATACAAACATGATTGGCACTTATAAAAGCAGAAGATTTTAAGTTGACAATGGAGGTAAATATAATGCACATGAGATGATTCTATCTGACACGAATGCCCGTAATGCCTTTCGAAAATGCATCTATACTTTGCTTTTGATGAATTCAGTTGAGTTTTTCTTTCGTTTCTTCTTCATCCTTTCGCATCCTAAAAAAAATAAAGATTCTTTTTAGAAAGTGAAGTACTAAAAAAAAAAAAAAAAATTGTAATTGGAACATTTTTTTATAGACACCACTCTGCACACAATTCTTTTTTGTGTATTTATATGAAAAATGTTTATATGTACCTTATTAAAACCCTATACAGTAGAACATCGCTTATCCGAACGTTTATTATCCGGAGCGTCAAACATCCGGACCAAAGTCCGGATAACAGTGCAATGCTCAACAGTTGTTTCGCGTGAGGCCGATTAGAAGGCGAAAAAGACTTCAATGACGACCACAGGGAGGAAATTACCGACTTTGTCCAATCGATCCCAGGATATCAGGAACGCGATGAAGAAGATGTAGAAACCTGGATGGCAAGCGATGCAGTACACTGTGGATTTCAAATGTTAAATGATGACGAGATTGTGACTTCCGTGCAAGAAGAATCCGACTCTATCGACGATAAACGAATGAAGACGAGGACAACAACAACAATAAAAGTAGCAAGGATCCGTCAAATGCTGACGCGTTTTTTGCGTTAGAGACAGCTATGGAGTGGTACGAACAACAGAGTGCTTTCCTACTCAACTACTGCTGCTCAAGAGAATCAGAGACCTTGCAGTGAAAAAAACGATGGTGTACAATGGTACAGCGAAAAAATAAGTAATTATTTTCCACAATAAAGGTAAAATTGCGACATTTTGCACCGATTTTGCTTTTTTTTTCAGCACGTTTCCCGCATGTGATGATTTTAAATATTCGTATAGTGTCCGGTATCTTATACTGCATGGATCGCATTCGGTTTTCGGTTATCCGAACAATCACGTATGCGAACGGTGTCCGGTCCCAATTGATGCGGATAAACGACGTTCTACTGCATATATAAATGGATGTTTGTACATAAGAAATCACTTCACATACACTACACAAAACCGTTCAACCGATCACTATGAAAATTAGCATGTATTTGTATTTTTTGTAGAGAAGGCTTTTGTGCAATTCTCTTTGTCGCAGCTCCCCACCAGGTGGCGCTATAGTAAACAACTTCTGCCCCTTTCAATCAATCACTAAATTGCCAACGTAGTCGCCAAAAAATGACACCAATTTGGCTCTATCACCAACATTTCGCTATGTTTCCATTGAATCGCCATTATAATGTAAGGAACGGCGTTGCTTGCGAATATTATATAATTTTAAACATAAAATAAATACAATAGAAATTAATATTTACGTATTACACATCCAGATATAAATTATTTACACTATTTTAAGCATCCATGACTCAAAATTTGTACCGATGTGTTACTTTTGCTGAGCACAGATCAGCTTAGGAAGGTGTTTTCAAAAATCAACCCATAAGAGAGTTACGGGGCGTTATAATCAAATAAATCCTTTTTATCAGCTATAAGACTTTCAGACTTAAATTTTAACAAATTTTGGTTCTTTTTGTTCAGCTGTGATATGCAAAAAGTTTTTTTTTAAAATTAAATTTGCAACTCCCTTAAATTGAATTCATTAAAAACTTCTTTATCCATCAATCTGTATTGTTTAATTTTTTAAGTACAAGCTAGTAGAATATACATTTCAAAGAAACACAATTTTTAAGCAAACAATTATTTTAAATGTTTTTTTTTAAATGTTTCAATATTCTAAAATATTTACAAATTGTACACATTTTGTGTTTGAGCAATGTTTATCTAATATTTTAGAAGTGTTCCTCATAATTCAGTGCATGGTATTAGTGATACTTTAATTTTTATAATTTTTTTCGTGTGTTGGACACCATAAAAACAGTAAGAAACCTATACTTAACTTTGTGGATTTTTTAGGGTTGAATAATTGGAAACTGCAAAGTTTATAAATTTCTCTTTTGACTGCAACAAAAAGTAAAAAAGGAAATAATTTTCCAAAGCTTCAAAATATTTTTGAAATATGTAAAACTATTAGGTACCTGAAAATATTTCCAACTAGTTTGTATCCTATTTTATAGTTTAAATTATATATATTTTCACTAAAATATTCTAATAAAATGTGTAGACAAATGTATGTATATATTAGTAAAAATGTAAGTTTCCTAGTGAGTGAGTGAATATTAAAACGTCACACTATTCAGCTACACGAGAGCTTTTCGCGATGGACTTCGTAATTTTGAAACATGGTCAAGTCACAAGAACACCTGAGCTGGCACCTCCTCTCCTAACTACCACACCCCACCACGGGAGGACATTTGAACTCTCGACAGATCTAACGTGTATCGCCCACCCGCACTACGAATCTTCAGTGGTACTAGACTTGAACTCATGACACGCTGGCCACGATCTTGACCACTAGGTTACCGCGGCCTTAAGGATTTGGAAGTTCGAATATTGAGCAGGGGAACAATAATAACTAGATTATATGGTCACTGAATATCTTTCTTTATTACTTTTTAACTACTTCTCAATGCTATACTTCACTTTAGCATCCAACACAACTATCTTCGTTTCTCAATACTATCAAACCAAACACAGTCCGTTGTGTTAAAAACTCTCCCATGAAACTGTCTGTTCTTGGAACAGCAGACCACGTGCTGTGTGTCAGTCCAAAGGTACTCGCTTTCCTTCACACTAAATTCAGTCTAGCGCTTCGCACTCATAAAACAAGGGACTCTCTTCCCCCTGACCGTCTTGTTTGAGGGGGTCTATCACCTTCTCCCCCTCATAAAAAACAGTAACCGCTGGCGTGAGTTTTGCGTCAAGCATCCCATAATCTACCGCCAACAGTAGCCAGACTCTACAGTCACTACTAAGTTCATTTAGTGACATTTCGTGTATGTACGCTAAATATTTTGTTAGCGCGCAATATCAGTGATTGAGCTTGTTGAACTGGGAAATCTGTAGGATGTTATTGTCGTGTCCTTCCGCAGGGAAAGAAATGAAAGTTGCCATTGCCTTTGAGACAGGTTGGACTTCTTAACGATAGATGGCGACACCTCCTATCTCCACCTCCACAATTTTGGCATGGAACTGAAGGGGAGGGAAATATTCTCCAGCCCCCTGCACTCGTTGCTTCTGCTGCGACCGCCCACAAGACTTTCGGACCCACTGATTTAACGAGCACGTACTCCGTCTATACTCGGGGGTATTTAGTGGCATCGAGCCCAGGCCCTCCGTTCTGGAGTCCGATGCTCTAACCACTAGGCCTACCCACGGCCCCAATCTGTAGGATATATAGAGCTAATGTTTCTCTGATCAGGTGAATTTTAGTAGCTATTGTTTGAAGTCTAGCGAATTATAAAAGCTTATTTTTCTGAGGTCTGGTGAATTTCGGGAGCTAAATTTTCTCATGCTGAATGAATTTTAGGAGTTATTGTTTATGAGGTCTGGTGAATTTCAGAAGCTAAATTTTCTCAGGTTGGATGAATTTTAGGAGTTAATGTTTTGATGTCTAATGAATTTTAGCAGCTAATGTTTCTAACGTTGGAATTTTGGAGGGATGTTTACCATTTAGACCTTTAGAGAATGGCTTTGAGATATCGCGTGAGGATATTATTCAAAATTCCACATTATAAAATATATCCCTGCGCAGGTCTATAAATGTCCGCCAAAGAGAATAAACTGCCGTTGCAGTGTTCTTGAAAGTGTAAATTTGTGTTCTTGGCAAAAATAGCTGGCCCTTCAACACGAAGGATAGCAAGGTCATTTATGTGATAAACAAATTAAAAGAAATTTTTGGAAGCGATAACGAAAAAATAGAAATGAGCCCAATGATTCATCCGTTTCGTTAGAAAACACAAGAGGAAATTAAAATTAAATCGAAACAGGATATGACGTAGACCCCCCCCCCCCCCCCCCATGGAAAAAAAGAAAACTGTATGAATACAACCAAAAAAATAGTAAACATTAGGGTACGAATTGAAAAAAATTTTCACAATCTACATATACAGAAAAAAAGTGTTCACTGGTTGAAGGAAAAATAAAAATAAAAATAATTTCCTGTTAAGTACTGCCGCAAGGGGAATAAAATTGAAGAATTTTAGTTTTTTTTTTTTTTGGTAAAATGACTTTTTACCAAAAAAAAAAATCTTTAAAGAAAAATTGGTATTTTAGTGTTTTTTAACATTTATTGCTGCGAGAGGATACGTATTATAAAATTACAATAAAAAAATACATCAGGTATATTTAACAGTTTATTAAATTAATAAAAAACACCTGTCAAAATTGCAGTGCAGAGTATAACGAAAGACGGAGAAAAGCTTGGACGACGGTGTGGGGAGAGAGAGAGTTAGGCTATGATGATGCTATGATGTACATTTTACTACTTAACTACAAAGTACACACTAATCATTAATCATCACTTTTGGTTATTTATATTGCAGAAAAATAACTGTTTCGAATCTAAAACCATCTAACCAAAATGAAATATTTTCGTATTTTTTAAAATTCAATTAGAGTTTTAATTTTAAAATTACATTTTAAAATTATTTTTTCAATCTCCTTACCATAGAGTACCTTTTTTGAATAGGTTGGTTCTGATTGATAAAAATTTCGTTCTCTCCATAAATCCGTGATTCATCTTAACGAACATTTTACTATTCAAGAAAGAACTGAGAACTACGGCCTGGAATAAAATATTTGGCAAAATAGTAAATGATAAGATAAAAATTTTCTGTAATCAATAGAAAATGCAAGAAAATGCAGAATTTCATATAACTAAACAAAAAAAACCCTCCTTGAATTGTATACAAAAAAATGGCACATCAAAAACAATTTTAATCAGCAGGCCTTCCCACTTACAGAACCAAAGAGAGATTCAATAAGAACTTCGATAAGTTTGGAATTTAATTAGTGTTCTGAGAGACTACGAAAAAGATAGAAAAATACAACTGTATTGTTATTTTAATAAGAATTCTGCCAACCACGATAATTAGATTAATTTGCTAATTGAGAATTAAAATTAAAGCTCCGAATTAACGCTTCAATGATGGGTTTCAAAGAATATCCCCAACTCATTTTTTTCTTACTTTTTTTTAAATATATATTTTAAATAAAAATTAACAAATAATTAAACGTGTTAATCAAATATTTTTCAATTATATAAATGAGAAAATTATTTTTTTTTATATGTATATTCAAAATACATCCAACACTTTACTTTTCATTTTATTTCTTAACGAAATAAAAAATATAATTCACACAAAGCAATTCTTTTTCCTTATTTCTTATTCATGGTTTTGTTAAAATTTAGTACAGTTATTAACTTTCAGTTTTTTTGTAATATTTTATTTTAAATGTCTAATATATTCAAAAAATCGTGAAATAATTCGTTACAAAAAATAAATGTTGTACATATTTTTAAATAACAATTCGAAAATTATGTTTAGTAGAAATTTATGAATTGAAATTTCCTCTAGATGGCGTAACTAGGCAATTGATAAATTCGATCACTCGCAGATATGCATTTTTACGGGCTCCCAATATAATTAGAAAAATAATATATATTTCAGAGTTGTTATCAATCGTAACATATAACCGAGATTCATCTTAATGAACGTTTTACTAAAAATTAGAAAATTTATTTTTAAGTATAATTCAAATATATTTAAATAAATTTTTCAAAAGTAGAATTTGTGAAAAGAATTGCATTTTTTTAATAATATTTTGTTTTGCATTTTCTAAAGAAAAAAAAAGACCATTAAATATATTATATAATATAATATATATAATATATATATATATATATATTATATATATATATTATATATATATATATATAGTAAGTAATATCAATTCCAATTCATAGACCAATCAAGAAAAAGAAAGAAAAAAATACATCGGAGGGGAAGAAAAGAAAAAAGCTTGCAACACGAGAAAAAAAAGTGAAAGTATGAAAGCGAAGAAAATTGGACTGATTGGAAAAATTGGATAACACTGATATTTTAAAACTCCAAGAAAAAAAATTTTATGCCAGGCAATATTTTTTTTAAAAAAATTATATTTATCTTTTCAGTTCTTTTCATTTCAGGTCAATTCATTTTCGCATAAAGTACTAACATTTCTTCATGACGAAAAAAATACTTACTTGCCTTTGCATAAAATATCAATAATAATATGAAAACTAATATATGAAATAAGTCACTAAATATACACTTAAACTTTTTTTAAACAAACTATTTAAATATTCTGTTTTTTGCGTAGTATATATTTTTTTTAAAAATTGTAAACAATAAATCTCGAACATAAAGTTATTCTCATTCATAAATATTCAGGGACATCGCTATCGGCTTATGAACCGTATTAATGATACGGAAGCCCCGATGCCATTGTGTAATATTTAGGCCACTTTTTAATTAGTTTCATTTATGTGTTTTACTTATTTTGTTTTAAAAGGGACTCACAAAGAATTTTGATACAGAGCCCACTCAGGACAACAACGCCAGTGATCAATACAGTTTTTAAAAGGTAGGTTTTATTCAAATTATCTAAAATAATGAAATATAAATTAAGAAGAATCTAATGTAACGATGTTTAACAGTTCACGATTCAAAATGTATTAAAATTTCAAGAAGAGCTTTTTAAATTTTTTTTCTAACTCCATTTGCCGAAGAATATTTTCACTGTCGATTTATAAAACTTTTCTTTTTATCCTACGCCCATCTTTGGCATCTGTCATTAGTCGACAAGCCGCACAATAAAATGATGGCGAAGCATGAAAAGAATTAAAATTAGCCTCCAGAGTTGTCTTCAAAAAACTTTAAAACAATAGAGCAGTGCCTGAGGTGGTCATCATCCATTTCACTCTGGTGGCACAGAGAGCAATAGGTCGAATCCTTTTACTCCAATGCGATGTAAATGCTTCCGCAAATAAACATGTCCAGTGAGCAAACGAAAGCACGCAGATCCAACAGCTCGAGGCAGGGAACTGGGGACATTAATACTTTTTTTGAGCAGGATATTTCACATTTTACCTACAGCTGCATCACCGTACAAGGAGGCTCTTCTAATTGGCAATTTGCTGTAAATGATCTTTTTGATGTTACGCAGAGGCAAAGGAGAGTCAGGTTGAGACATGAAGAGATCCCACTTTAGCAAACCCCTATCTACTTACTCATTTCCAGAAATGTCACAATAGCTGAGAAATCCATTGGTGGAACAATGCTTTCTTTAGACTTCCCCAAGTTCAATTAACTTCATTCGACAGGAAGAACTAGTGCGTTTTCCTAAGGCCTTGAGTTTAGTAGAGACTAAATGGCAGTTTGAGTATCGATAAAAAAACACAATATTGTGTTCTGAACAGTTTTCCAAAATTATCGATCGTAAATGATATTTCCTGCTATCTCACCGTTAAAATTCTCAAAATACTTCCCAACAGGATAACTAATACTGGATATATTTGAATAGGCTCCAGCAACCAGCATTTTTTAATAGCATCGTCTGCTGAACTATGTGTGTATATTGGAACCATTTGTAAGGAGGATATCTGCAATGCATAGTAACAAGGGCAGCACTTTTTAAGTGAACTGGGACGTTCTCGATGACGCAAAACAAGCAAAATTTCGATTTTCCAAGGAACATTATTTCAAAAACAAAAAAGACTCCTTAAACAAAAAAATTGTGTCCCACAATCTACATACTTTTCTTAATATACTATAACATAAAACTTTAATATGTACATTTATTTTAGAAATATAAGGATTTGAAAAAGTACACTTCAAAAGGAGCTTTCGTATACAAGGTGTTGATTAGGTACCTGTAGTTTTCCTTTTATAATATATAAAACAACAAATCATGCTGTTTTAGTAACAAAATTGTGCCTTTATTTTAATGCTCTAGTTTTTTTAAAATTTAATTGTTTAGAAATTTTTTTTAAATATTTGAATCTCGATTTTTAAAATTTTGATAAAAATGGTAATTTTTTTTAGAAAATTTGCAGTAAAAATAAAATATCAACATTTTAGGAATTAAATAGTAGCATTAAATACATTATTATTATACAAAGCGCATACCAAATTTCACCAAAAATATAATAGATAGATTTTTCTACGGATGTACCTAAAAACTAGAAAAACACATTTGAGTAATATGAAAAAAACTAAATAAAATGGTACATCTTACTAAAATTTGATATTAAAACATTCCAGATTTGTATTCATATTGCATGAACACTTCTAAAGCATCCTTCTTCCTTTTATTTTGTCTTTCAATAGTCTTGAGTCATCTTGGCTTCACAAATTCTAACTTTGTCAATTTTCGAAGGCCTTCAGAAGTGTTTATCATAAGATTTATTTTTATTGCTCTTAATAATTTTGTTCCTGTATGTGCATCTTCATTAAAGCATATCACTGAGTCCATTACACTAATTTGAAATTTTTTTTGCTCACAATTATGTTTTTATGGAACGTGATTCCATTTACAGCTTTGAAGCTTTCGTTTGGGTTCTGGGTACGGACATGCAAATATTTTAGTAAAAGTTCTTTTGCAGTTAAGTCTCTAAATACATGTTTGTAATTATGTTATTAATCTTGACAAGAACTGGTTCTGTGAGGGAATGTTTGTAGATGTACTTTTCTCCAGATACAAAGACATTTGTTGTAACCAGAATAGCTGTTGTTTACATTTTAAAACTGCAATTACTCGGGTATTAAGCTTTAAACCTATACATTTTTGGATTCAGCATTAAATTTACTTTTTTTTAAGATAAAAATAAAAAAAAATCGATTTCTCGAAGGTGAAATACGTTTTGGTTCCCATTAGTTATTTGCTTAGAAAATTGTTTACCAACATTCCAAGCAAGATCCAGGTGGCTCTCCAGCGTCACCTGGCTCATAATAAGGTTAAATTCCTGTGGGGAAACTGGGTGGTATCGTAAGTGTCATAAATATCCTGAACAAATGAAAGGAAAGACTTATGGGTTTTTAATCTCTCATTTACGGAGCTATAATAATTTAGGAAGTTTCATTACATATGCTGTAAAATAAGGAAGCACACAAAAAAATGAGAAAGATATTGGAAACAAATTTAATTATGCATTGCACGATACTAATGTTAAAAAAAATCACATACACCCAAAAAAATCATTGAAAATAATGCACATTCGTGTATCAACATTAATTACTGACCTTCAAAAGACTGTAATGTAGAATTTAAATATTATTTCTTTCCTCAAAATATCAGATGTAGTTAAAAGATAAACAACAGAAATGAGAGCTGTATGGTAATTTTTTTTGTATCAATATTCTTATTCTGTTCACAATATGGTAATGGAAATTATAGCGTTAACTGCGAAAGCATCGATAAAAATGATCGAATTCTGAGACCTACTGGTAAGTACACTTTCATATTAACATATGTATGCCTCAGTAAAATGTATTTTTTATTGTTAATGATGTTCTATTAATCTACTTGACTTCTTAATAGAACGTTTGTCCTTGAAAAAAGTGATGAAGGATAAGAAGGAAGTAAATCATTAATAAAAGTATCAATTTGCTTCCTGAAATGATTTAGCTCCATTTTTTGTCAACCTGCTTGGGGGAAAAAATTTTAAAAAAAGGATAATGTTTTTGTCGATGTGAATCATATATTATGTTATTTATTGATATAAGTAAATACGGTGAACAAGAACTCATAAGAACAAGTCTTGCACTCAGCACCGATAAGTTTTCCTTTAAACAATTATCTTGTTTGCCTGTATGTGTCCTGAATTTTAAATTATTAATATCTAATATGCATCAGAGAAACAGAGAGAAAAACATAAATTGAACATTTTCAAACTTCTGTCGATATAGTTTAAAATCACATAGGCAAGATTTTACCCTCTTTTGCACAACTTGTTTCAAGATTAGTAAAATACTTCCTAAATAAAATATTTTATCAAATTTTATTCACCTTGTAAAAGACAGAATACATGAAACAGTAATCAAAGTTAACTCTGG
>BMAO01003093.1:0-73066 GCA_019973975.1 Trichonephila clavata | reverse complement strand
TGTGAATGTATTTGAGAGTATATTTTGTGTATGCGCGTGCGTAAGATTTTATAATGAAGGACTAAGCATTTTAACATGATATAAATGAATTTTTTCCCAATAACACATTTTTATTTTAGGACGGCATAAAACATAAATCGGAAATTTGCAACGGAAAAAAACCGTTATTTCCCTTAAAAAAAAAACACTTATATGCTTCTACGAGTATTACTGGAAGCTGTAGAACGCTTTTTTCTCACATAATTTCCAGGTTTGAATACGTTGATTAGTCAGATTCTGTAGCTGAAGCAATATGGCATCATCTCTTCACAAAATGTGATGACATGGCTCTTTTTCAAAAACTAAAGTTGCTTTTAAAATTGTATTCCTCGCTAGGCGAAAAAATGAAAAAAATCATGAAATACTCAGCAAAGTGGGTTGGTAACGGTGTATGTATCAGATATTTATTGTAAGAGATTAATTAATAATTTATACAAATAAATTAAAGCATAGCTATATTGCTACTTATATGATTTAATTAAATAATATTATACAGAAATATGTATATTTTTATGTATACGTATCTGTAACGTATACAAATCTATACCGTTGATCGTATCAGTTCAAAACTTTGCTAAGAACTTCGCTGATAGTCCAAATGCGGTATAAGCATGTGTCAGAGGAGGAAAAAAAATCAAATTTATTTTTGACGATTTTTTTTTTCTTTGCTTATGGAATAGCTCTTGTATTTATGTACGAAGTCGCTAAATACTGTGAAATGTAGCCAATAGAGGGAAACCATGTAAACGTATCATCATGTAAAAAAAAAATTATACATATATTTTACCGGCAAAGTATGAAATGCCGGCATTCTATACAATGCCGGATGTTTTTAGGTAAAGTATGAAATATGAGATTTATTACATACTTTGCCTAGGCATTGTATAGAAAAAAGATATTGTTGTACAAACTTTGTTTCCTATTGTTGTACAAACTTGTTTGATATATTGTGTTCATACTTTGCCTAAAGCTATTTAGGCAAAGTATGAAAAAAAGGTCATGATAAGGATATTATATCAATGACTTACATTCCTAAAAGTACAAATGTTATTCTAACAAAATAATGAGACTGCCATTAAAAAAAATTATTGTTAAATTGGGATTTCGCATATACTTGTTTTAAAATTCATTCAGAAGTTCCAAGTTGAGAGAAACCATCCTATTTCTAACTCATTACAAGTGCCAATATATTGGCATTCAGAAAAAAAATCCAAATTTGTACAACAATATCTTTTAAAAAAATATTTTTCTGTTTTTTCTGGCAGGTTTCACGCAGGTGGATGTACAGTTCAATTATATAACGTGTAACATTTTTGTATTTGGTTGAAAGTTCTTTCAGAATTCTACCACATCCCCAGAATCCGGAATTTAATTTTGCTCTTGGTAAATTATATTCCTAGAACAAGTTCACATCGTGAAACTGGGTGTCAAAATTACCGGTGGCAATTGGTATCGCCTACATGGTTCAGCACTAAAAAGGGATACCAGCCCCTGGGGAATGTACTAGGTCTGAAAATGGTAAAAATACCAATCTGCAGCCCCATTGGGGGAAAAAAGAACCCGTGAAGTAATACTGTATAGCAGTTCTTCGCAACAGTTTTCTCTTCTGGTCCAGATTGGGGGCCTCTGTTTTATGGTACTGGCGCCTTCTTCAACAGTTAAAATGAGTTTATACTTTTATTTTCCGCAAACATCACACCATAGCTATTCAGCAACCAATAGTCCCTGGGTTCCTTCTTTGTTGTCATTTTAGCATTTTTTATATATCAGTTATTAACTTCTAGTAAGTAATTTCAGTTAAGAAAAAACTTTTTTTTTGGAGCATCAACTCGAGTTTTGGGCAACTATCCATTGAATAGTTGTTTCACGTCTATGAATAATGGGTCGGCAACGTTTTAGCTCTTGCATGTCAAACCAATCTACCAATATGATTCAGCGAACCACACAGTAGAACATTTTTGAAACAATTAAAAAATTTAGAAGTTTGTTGAATAGTGCAAAGTGCTACTGAGAACTATAGCCCGTGCCACATGTGGCACGTGCGACATAGGTTTCCGACCCCTGCTATAGACCATGGCTCCTTCTCCAACACTATAGCTTTCTCTTCCATTTTGAGGTAGCGCAGGGGAAAAAACCATTTTCTGTTGGACAAGTTTAAGTAAAATTGAGTATTTTGACATTTCCGAACAAACAGCAATGTACAACTAATAAATTGTGAGCCGGAGACACGCTTTAAAAGTTTTATGTCTTGCCAATTGACAATATTCAAAATGAATCTGAGATGTATTCCATACTTTGCCGGTTTCTCATTAGGCATTCTACAGAATGTCTAGGCAATGTATGAAATAGGAATCATTTCATACATTGCCGGCTAGATTTAGATATTGTATAGAATGCCTAGGCATTGTATAGAATGCCGGATTTCATACTTTGCCGGTAACATATATATATATATATATATATGAGTAATTATCTTAGGTTTATAATTATTTTATGTACATTTTGGAATTATATATATATATATCTTTTTTACATGATGAACACGTTCCCCGGATAACCGTGTAAAAAATTATGTAGAATGATCAGTGTGTGTGTGGATAGGGTTTTAGATATGTGTATTTACAACTATATATATGAAATATTTATGTATTTCATTTTATAATAGTTTCGTTTCATATTTATTTATTTGATATTAATGCGTTTAACATTATTGAACTCATACATGTTTCATTCAAGAACGAGTGCATATTACCTCAATATAAAAGATAAATGCTTTATATTAAAAATATCTAAAATAAATTACTTATCAGTCAACTACTTTTGGTAATAAATATATTTCTTTACGGAGAGACTAAACAAAATCACACGATTCTCATTAGAAAAATTTACTACATCTGCTGCATTTGAACCCAATGAAGATTTTCGACCGTTAATATTATTCTGGGATGACCTGCATTCTGTAGTATTTTGTGCTGATCATATAATCTTCTATTTATTTGTTCTTCTTCAGTTGACTTTGTAATTGGATCATTAAATTGTTGTATCCAGTTTAACAACTCCTACATACTTTTTCGAATTATGGGGTAGGTTTTACATTTGGATCAATGATTAAGAAATAATCTCTAAGCTTAAAATAAATTCAAGACATTCAGAAATTAAAATAAATATTAATTGATGAGTTCTCATATTTTCGAAAAACAATCAGGGAACCTATAAATCATATAAAAAAAATTTCAGCCTCGTAAAAAAATAAATAAGTAAGTAAAGTAAGTAAATTAAAAAAAAAGGGAAAATGACTTTTCTTGTATAATGATATTTATAAACCACGTAAAAAGAGTTCAGTTTTAAATTTTGTGTATGTATATATTATGTTGTCGAGAAAACTTTCAAAGGTCAAAAATTAAAATACTTTGGAAAAACTGTGTAAATTAAATGTATGCAAACAAATTAAGCATTTCAATATAATTCTATTAATTGAGACAATTTTTACAAACATTCCAAATTGAGTAATTGAGTTAATTTTTAAAAAAAATGTGCTTATTTTATATGGATACTTATATATATTTACACAAATTGCATTTGCTTCTTCCGAAGGAAAATAGAATTAGGATGTGATGTTTTATATTCTTCAATGAACCAAATTAAAAATAATAATCAATTTTATTTGAAAATTTTACTATGCTTTGAAAATTGAATTGGATTTTTTGTTCTTCGGTTATTCCTACTTTCAAGTTAATGGTATTTGTATTATGATTTTTTTAATGCTTATTCTGAGCCAAATTATGTTACATTTCGTGTAAAATATGTCATACAATGCAGGAGTAGAGAAAAAACAAATTTCTTTTCGTTTTCAAAAAGGGAAAAAAATCATCAATAAAATTTTAAATTCTAGAAATTTCAACACATTTCGTGGCGCCATCTGCCTGTCTTTGATGAAACTTCAGTTGATTATTTTATAAAATGCACTGTTTTAATTTAGTTTTCCAGTTTAATAAGAAATATTATATAACAGACATTTAATAATAACAAAATATATCATAATCTAATGTTAACGTTTATGTCTATAACAAATAAAAGTTAGAAATTATAGCAAACATTTTACATTTAAAATAAATTATGCAAGCAGATTTTTTTAGAATATTTTCACATTGAATAATTCATAAAAAAACTTGTTAAAGGATGTTTGTAAAGCTTTCTGTTTTTTCACATGTATATGTAGATACGTATGTATTGACAAAATTCAGAAAAACATTTTTCAAAGAATATTAGTTCATTAATATTTGTCTCAATTCTCTTCAAGTTTATAAATTTGTTTTTAGTAATTTCTATTTGCAATAGATGACACTAGTGGTACATAGATCAAATGAAAGATAGGTTTAAAAATGAATTGTTAAATAAGTGAAGAAAAAAATATTCTTAACATTAACTTGTGTTTCATAGAGTAAAAATAAAAAATAGTAGTGGATAATATTAATTTCAGGCCGTTTAATTAAGACAGGAAAGAACATTCATCGTGTTTTTTAAAAATTATTTTGAGTCCAATAACAGTTTGTTATAATCTGGTGAATCATTAGTTTTTTTTTTAATGTGCATTTTCAATATGCACTTTTTTCATTATGAGTTATTTTTGCTACACTCATAATGAATTTTTCTATAACTTACAGAGCAGTTTCCTCTTTCTTACAAATACAATGATCCGTAGGGTAATTAAAAAAGGAAAGAAAAAAAAGTCCCAATAGAGCTTTAATTTAAGTTTAAAAGAATTCTGAATTAAAAATAGAAAATTATATAAAAATATTATATTATAGTAATGATAAATTTTCCTAATACAAACGAACGTATAACTAAGTATATTATATATAATGAAAATTTCCCTAGAAGAGAGAGAGGAATAAATATGATCAAAACTGAAAATAATTGAAATTGCAAGATAACCAGGCAATAGAATTTAAAAATTGCCAGATTCTGGACCCAAATGCAAATTCAAAGCATAGGAATGGCTGAAAAGTAGCACTTAGCAAAACCATGAAAATAAATAGAAATAATAAATTAAGAATTGTAAATATACTACCCTTATCTAAGGGAAACTAAGATTATATATAATTAAAAAAAACCCAAGAGAACCAGTAATTTTATCTAAAATTATAATTAGAATTTTGGGGTAACTTTTACTATCTAGGAAGAATAATAAATTTTTAATAATAACCTTTTAGTAAACTATGGAAATTTAATCCTTACTATTTAGAATTTCTTTTTTCAAATATCTATTGATAAAATTAATTAGGTATTTTTTGTATATATATAACAACCATATAATTATAATTAGTTAATACTAATCGTTGGATGGAATTCAATCTAACGTGTTTATGAGTTAATCAAAAATTTAAGGAAGTTTTATGTTTCTTACGCAGCACATAAAATTGTTATCATCAAGCTTTACAAGCAGTAATCATTAATTTATAAATTTTCAGTCTAGAAGCATTATATTTGTATAACCGATACATTTTTAACTTCACTTTTAATTCTTATCGCCTTAAAATTGCTTTACATTTGATATTACGTTTTTCTTTTGAAAATACAGTATTGTTTTCACATTTAAGCAATATGTCATGTGTTTGTAAATTCTCTAGATCTTTAAAAGAAATTCTAGCCTCAAGTCAGAAAGATTATCATGCTTTATATAGAGATTGATTTTTGAAATATTTGCAATTTTTTTTCCTTTTTCTCTACAATTCACTGTTCTTGGAATGTATGCTTTTGATATATATCTCTTTTATTTTCAATATTATGTCAAATGGATGATAAAGGAAAAATAGTCGAAAATATTAAAACAATTTTTTTTCATACTCAAAGTGATGATCAATAAAAAATCATTTTGCTCTCACTTAATGTTAATATTTCTTTCATATAATAAGTAAAACATTGTTTAAATCATTTTTCAGACAAAAATTATGGTTTTTCATGATATTTTTTCACTTTTTTCGACTAATCAAATATTTAATAAAACTTTATGAACTAGATTTATTGTAATTTTTTTTAGAATTATGTTACAATATTTATCAAATATTAACCAAATAACATGTAAATGAGTTTTCTGATATCTTAAGCTTTTATAACTTGCCTAAACCGTAAACAAAGTATGTTAATTATCATATTTATTCTGACTCCTTACAAAATATCCAGCATTCTTAACACGATGCCTTTGACATTTATTCTTGAAAGAAAGTATCAACCGTTTAGTTCACAAATTCAAGAACTGCAATTATTTTAAGCCTATGTCTAAGCTTCGGATTGAGCTAACATGATTAAATTCATTTTACTATGTCCATAGGCCCCTTTCTTTTATTTAGACAGTTAGTAAACATAAATAAAAATTAGAAGATAAAAATAAAATATATAAATTGATGTAAAATAAAATATATTTCAAAATATACTAAAGCTATCACGAGAAGAATTCACATACAGCATATGCCAAAAAAAAGTGATTTTTTTATGTCTTTAACATATATAAATGGATATATCATATATATTCTACGATGAACCCACCTTTTAATGTAAAGTTTTTTTCAAAACGCAACAATTTCTTGTCGCATGGTTCCCAGATCTCCTCTACCAATTACCTGCTTTGAATCATTTTTTGTGAGATCTAATAAAGGTCATTTCTTATATATATATGAGAAGCCATAACTTTTGAAATGGATTTGGTGTCACGAATCAGTACTACTTCTGCTCAGGGACGTTTTAAGGCATGGGCCAACTGGGCCTTAAAATGTGGGGCCCAGGGCCTCCACCTCAGTTGTGGCCTCGTTTCCTTTTCGACTGAGCCTTAATTCAAATAATTTTAACGGTCAAATGTTAGTTCCGGTTATATTCTCCGAAAAACTGAGAATTTCGGACTATATGTCAGCTGGCAACAGTGGCAAGACTATATTACTATGTGATGGCCGTCGTCCATTTATAGTTCCAGGTCTTCTACTATACACCAAAAGTCCTTAAGTCAAAGAGCGACCGATCCGATTTGAGCCATTGAAAATCTATTGGCGTAACGGAGAGCATTAGGGCCCCCTGAAAAGTGAGGTTTTGAGCCCCAAATCCGATTTTACAAAGGGCGTCAGTCAGGCTTTGGGCTCCCTGGAATCCTAGCTCCCCCCCCCCGCGCAATTTAGGGGTTGCGGGGACGTACGTTAAGCCACCGTGTAAGTCATGTGCATTTGTTTGTTTCGGTTTACTGTTTGTACGAGTATTTGACAACGTATGTTATGTACTATCTACTTTTAAGGGTCATAGGAGGGGACTACATTTACGTAGGGCCCAGGGCCTCAACAAGTCTTAAGACTTCCCTGCTTCTGCTACCATCCGTGGAACTCCAGGTATCTCCGAAAATGTCTGGCCATTCTATATCGTGTATGCATTATGATTACATCAATGCCACTGGGCTTAACTTTGATGACCTATACGATATTTTTACGTAATTTTGAAAACTTTTGTTACGTAACAAAAAATTTTGCACCTCTTTTTAGTGCTTTTCCTGTGCCTATATCTTTCAAGTAATGCATTATACCTCTCCTCCAAGACTGTACGAGCTCTCTTTGTCAGAGGTCTATGCAACTTGTTTTGGCTTGCGTGCCACATTGTGGGAGGGGAGGATATGGGAGAGCCGCACCTTTTTAAAATTATTGTATTCAATATAAAAATAATAAATATAAGTTAAATAAATAGTGGCAGATTTATTCAATTTATTTGCTGTGCTAATTTCCTATAGCCTATATCTGCAAGTATATGCCGCCTGGGTGACGTAGTTGGTTTGTCACTGGCCTTGTACGCCTGAGGTTGCGGATTCAACCCCGGCCCAAGTCAGTGGATTTTCATGATGCAGAAAATTGACAGCGGCCATGTCGCATGATTATGAGGCCCTTGAGGGCCTATTTGGCTTAGGTGTTCTGGGCAAAATCAGAATCCTAAGTACGTTTTCGCATCACCAGAGCTCAGGATCCTCCCTCCGGGGAGGAAACTGGGCATCAAAATTACTTGCGGCAATTGTTATTCGCTTATATCAGGGGTGGGCAGACTTTTCCAGGGTACAGGCTACTTCTAATTTTTTCAAGGTGTTGTGGTCCACACAGTATCAGTGGCTTACACAAAATGGCCACGGGTCCCGACCCTCCTCCATAGCCCATGATTTTTTTGATCGATTATAATCCCATGCATATAGTACATAAAATTTAATTATTTGTTATTAAGATTTTTTATTAATTAATACTAACTATTTATTCAATAATTTATTTCTGTTCCAAACAAATCACAAAGTAAAATATATATATATATATGTTTGGCTGCGTATTGGGGTAGGATATGAGAATGGTAGACATTCAACCCTGGTCCATCGCACCTCGTCCCGTTTGAAAAATTCACGAGTGTGCCCACAGCCCAGGGTTGTAGGTGTGGTAAGGTAAGGAAAAAGTCAACAATATTCTTTTATAACTTAATAATAAATACGGAATATATGTACTTACCTCTCTACGTAAATAAAAAAACTCACATTTTGAAACTACGTTTAAAGCAAAGCGCAAAATACAAGCATAATAATAATAGTCACAAATATAATAGTATCAACTAATGCATTTGTTATCAAATCATTCAAAACACATTAAAAAAATAAAACATTTTCCTCTAAAGTTAGTTCTCGTAATAATAGTCAGTAAAAGACTTAGTCTGCGTGCTGTCAGCGAATCTTGAATATTTCCGTATACAATTACATACTGCTAATCTTCAGGTGATCACTCTAAATTGTCTTCCGTTCGATCGTGATCGACGTAATGCCCACCTTGGGTCTTTATGATGATACACTAAAAAGAGATACTAGCTTCCTGGGAATGTGTTCTAAGTCTACAATGGTAGAACACCAATCCGCAGTCCATTAGAAATAAAAAAAATCTTCAAGTACATTTAATTTTATAATCGGTTTAATGAAACAAATGTAACCTATCATACTTTTCAACAATTTTAAAAAAAATCAGGAGTGAGATAGTGTTTATTTAAATTTCTCATCAGAGCCTGTAAATGAATGTCACCCAACTTGCATCCCTATTTACTCTTGTTGATCTTCATGTAAGAAAAGCTTTACTCACAAATACATGATGATTAAAATATACAGAATAATTTCCCACACATTTCATCACAGATTTTAATTTTTCGGCTGACAAAGATTTGTAAAAGTCATTGTCATAACATTAAAAATTTTCTTAACATTGGGATCTTTCAAGTCAATAAGTTCAAGTTGTAGCATTTCAGGGGCTGGTATTAATATCAGCAGTGATGAGATAACAGAAAAAACAGAATTTAGGCTGAGAATTTTCTAAAAATCCTGAAATCTTGTGACCTCCTCCTCTAAACTCTGCAGATGATCTCTTAGTAAAAACACTTTCAGGTATTTTATTTTACTAATTGTGAAAAATAAAAGAGGAATCTTTGATCACGATCAGGAAAGAAATCTCAGTTCAAAGCGAATTATCTGTCTGCCTTGGTGGACCACATAAAATCTTTTGGTGGTCCGCTAGTTACCCAACCCTGCTCTATACAGTAGAACGTCGTTTATCCGAACGTTTATTATTCGGAGAGTCAAATATCCGGAGTAAAGTCCGGATACGTTTTCGAACAGTGCAATGCTTAACGGTTGTTTCGCGTGAAGCCAAAAGTGACAGAAAAATCTAAGATGAGGGATATTTGGCGAATTTCAGTTGTGTGATTTGGTAAACATCTGTGAGGAATATTAGGTCAGTTTTTTTCCAAGTGAGGGGGTGTATACGTGCTCTTTTGTTGAGTTTTGTTGATGTAGAAACCAGGATGTCAATGCGATGAAGACTGGATTTCAAATGCTAAATGATGACGAGATTGTAACTTCCGTGCTAGAAGAATCCTACCCTGTCGACGACGAAGCGGATGAAGACGAGGACAACAACAACGAAAGTAGCAAGGATCCATCAAATACTGACGCTTTTGTTGCGTTAGAGGCAGCTATGGAGTGGTACGAACAACTGACTGTTGTCCTACTCAAATACTGCAGCTGAAGAGAATCAGAGACCTTGCAGCGAAAAAACGAAGGTGTAAAGTGGAAAATAAGTGATTATTTTCGACAATAAAGGTAAAATTGTGACATTTTGCATCTATTTTGCTTTTTCTTCAAGCACGTTTCCCGCATGGGATGATTTTCAGTTTTCGTGTCCGGTTTCATATACTGCATGGAACGCATTCGGCTTTCGGTTATCTGAACATTCGCGTATCCGAACGGTGACCGGTCCCAATCGTTTCGGATAAACGACGTTCTACTGTATTGTATGTATATCCTTTACTATTATTATACCCAGATGGATAATGTGTTAAAAGCGGGATTTTCTATCTGAGCAAGTGCTATATATAAGGGTTACGTTCTGTGATGTTAAGCAAAAACAGGCTTATGTGGATGGCAATTTGTCCAGAACATCTTTGATAACTTTTAAATATATCTGAAGGTGTGAAATTCGAAAAATAGTTGTTGCTTAAATTCCAATATATTAGGCATATTGAAAAAATAACACATTGAATGTGCTTAGTAATAATCAGGTAAGTTATTCCGTTACCTCATAGTAACTATTGTTATAAAATCTGATGTTGTTCTTTTGTTACTAAGTTTTAACGTCACACCATAAATAATAATTGTACTTTAACTTTGAGTTTGAATACATTTTCTGTCAAAATTTATTTAAAAAGTATGGATTGCATGATTATTTAATTATGCCACAGTGCGAAGCAACATGAGAACTATTGGTAACGGATCTCGTAATTTTGAACCACGATTAAGTGATGAAGACGGTATCTGAAAAAGTACCCCACTACCCAAACTTCCACACGATGCCAACGTGAGAAAATGTGTGGGTCAAATGTAAGGTACTGAAAACATTAACTTAAAGGAATTTATAGAAGAGGAGTGCTTACTGTTTTACCGTTTAATCTGGTATACAAAACATAAAAATGACATTAATTTTTGAATCCCTTCAAAATTTTTCAATTACTTTAAATGTATTTATTTAATAAACTGAAATACATTCTGTATATTACATTATAGTATTCGGTACATTACATTATAGTTAACGTGATTTAATAAATAATTTCTAAGCAAAAAGAATATACTAAACAAGAAGCAGATAGTTTCATTTTTAATAGGATCCAAAATCTTTTATTGTTGCTAGCTATTTAATAATTGTGTGTATTCTCATTAATTTAGTAAAAACAACATTTTTAGAACGTAAATTTGTTACAAATCTTCAATTTTATAAAAATTCACAAATAAATGTTGATATCAATGATTTTTAATAAGAGTTTATCTATGCACTTTTAAAAGGTTAGTTTTTTGGCGAAAGAAAATTTTTTAAATGTAAACTTGATAAACATACTTTTCAAAATTGTGAGAAAAACTTTTATAAGTTAAAGAAAAAAACTTTATATATATCTCTATAACTATCAAACCATTCTATTTAAATCACATAATTTTATACAATCCCTAGACAAAAAGAGTCAAATTTTTCAGACACTTGTAATTCATTACTTTCCTTTCTCGCCAGATTTAACTCTCTGGGAATTCGCTTGGTTTCGAAAATTAAATTAATGTGAGGCGGATTTGCTTTGATGCCATTCCCGTGAACCAAACGAAAAGAGATTAATTTGAGGAAACCGAAATTTATTAAATTAAACTAGAATCTTTAGAGATACATTCGAGTACCTTCAGATAACTATAGAATAAATTGTTGGGTTGAATTATCCTTTAGAATATTGATTTTGCTGATCTAGCAAAAGTTTACAAATTCAGGTCTATTTTCATAATAATATTAAATTTTCCTTGATTTTGTACTTTTGAATGAAAAACGCAGGCAAAACAATTTTACCATTTACAAAGTAAAACAGTTAAACCTACAATTATAAAAATAAACTAAGTGTGATTATAAACTATGAGAATATATCGTATACTGAAATAACATGAATTCAGATATATAAATAAGTAAAACAGAAAAAGCTAACGGAATTATATTTATTGAATTATTAAATGGATTCATGTAATAACAATTTTTTGATAACATTTAAATGATCTGGTAATAGTAAAACTTAACATAACTTGCTCACAGTTAGTGTAGTAAAGTTTTCAAATGTTATCAATCACATTACGAATTTGTTTTCTTTGTTTTAAAATTTAAAAACAGAAAATATTATAAATAAGGTCATGGGAAGTATGCCTACTATCTCGCCTTCCCAATTTTTTTAATGTTTAAATGTTATGGGAAGCTATTTTTCCACCTATGGTTTGCTCTGCCAGCACTTCGGCTATGACGGCAACTGATTTATCGATTTCAAGTCGTAAACGCAAAAGACAACCTTTAAGTTTTCTGAGCAACAAGAAAACTATCCCAGATGACGTATGATTTGTGACGGATCCTTACGCGACCTTCGCACTAATCTTCTTGGGGAATCTTTGGGCTAGCATTCGCGTTAATTCACAGCCATCTCTCTCAAGAAGAAACCCTGATATGGAGCTTAGTTTTTCTATATAAAGTCAGGGTTTTGTAAGTGTAAGATAGAAGGAGTGGAGAAACTGTTGCGGCGTTTTGAAGGTGAGATTTAATTGATTTCCACAACTTGAGTTAAGAACGGAGTTTGCCATTATACTAAATTAGTGGATTGGGAATTTATAGTCTAAGATAGATTAGGTTAAATTAAACTGATTACTTGCGCTTTTTCACTTAGGGTTTATTGCTTTCTTTATTTCACTCCTAGGGTATCCTCTTGTGGTTTAACTTGTGGCTGATTAGTGTACTTGAATAATAATAAAATAATAATTATTATGAAGTTTCTGGTCATGCTTTGTTTCCTCCCACACCCTTAGGTAGGCAGGACGGTGAGAGAGCGACTTCACGGGGAAGTAGATCACAGATTGATTTAAGTTGATGACCATTCTCCAACTTTACAACAACAACAACAAAAATCATATCGACATTGCCATTTGTACTCGATTAATGCCAGTGGCGTAACGTACACCCCCGCAACTACCACATTGAAGGGACTGGGTTCTTGGGGGTCTAAAGCCTGACTGCCAACTTGTAAAATCCAACTTGGGGGCGCAAAACCTGACTTTGCAGGGGGGCCCAAATGTTCTCTGTTATGCACTGATTAATGCACTCGAGAAGAGAACGAGATACGCTTAAACAACTTACAATGTCCCATTATGTGTTTATTCCTGGTTTCTTAAATTTCATGAAAAGTATTATGTATAAGTTCTTAAATGTTTGAATACAAAATATATCTAATTTATAATTACTTTCATAGATTTTAATATTTGCAAATTATATTTTATAAGTACCATGCAATGTGATGTAAAAAGAAATGCAAAACATAAGATGTCTTACATTTGGTAGATTGAACTGGGTGGTGGGAAACATACTTTCCATGAAAAAGAAATGGTCTTAATTAAGGGTAATAAACTACATGAAATTCTGTTTATAAACCAATCTCAATCGCAATTTTTTTTAGTGTAACATTACTAGAAAAAAACACCTCATCCCAAAGGAAAATCTTATTATCAAGAAATAACATTGATGAATACATATAGATATATACCACTTTTATTCTCATATCCTTTGAACCTGTTGAATTATCTATCACAAGAAATAATAACAGTGTATTAAGATATCCGTATACACCTTCAAAACGTCATTTTCGGCAAAATTTTCAATTTTTGAATTTTGATGCTATTTTAAAATTTGAGCTTGTTTCTTTAAAATGGAGCTTAAATTTTGTTTCTATCTTATTTAGAACCTAAGTTATGGGGATTTGAATTTTACTCGGTAGTTACTTTTTGAAACCGGAAGTAGAAGTCTGCATTCCGGAAGTTGAAAAAAAATGTTTGTTTACAATTTTATTTTTCAAAGTTTGGTTTGAATATGCAATAGTAGGAAATTTATATACTTTAAAATATGAATATGAGTTTTCAGAATCTCCAAAAATATAATTGGAACAGGTTTTTATTAATATTTTTATCCAGAATCTGGCAGAAAAAGAGAGTGTGTTATTGTTTGTTTACATTTGCTTGCCATTGCGCAGCTCTTTATAAGTTTCTGTTTAATCCTTTTTCGCTGCCAAAAACAATATTTTTTTTCATTTAAAATGGTAAAACTAAACGTAGAATAAGTGCAAATAGAAAGTGTCAATTTCGTGTGAATGAATATAGTAATAAAAATTTCAAAAATTGCAGCTCAACATCTACCAATGCTAGTTCCTCGAAAATTAAAATGCATGCTTTTTTGATGAAGAAATAGCAGAAAATGAAAGTAAACCACATACCAGTAACATAATTATTGACATAACAGTCCTTTTAAGAAAATTTTTACAACTTTGTTGCTCAAGATGTTACCAAGAAGTTTTACTGCTTTTTGAGGATTTTAGATATGGTTTGTACTCAAATTTTGTTATTAGGTCTAACATTGTATATTTTACCCAGGGGTTTCTAGTTCAAAGAAAACTTTAAGCTGTCCTGAAGTAAACACAAGATTTTTTTTATGGTATGAGACAAATTGGTAATGGTTTTTCTGGTGGGTTTAAATTATGTGGTACGTTAAATTTACCCAGGCTCAGTAAAACTGTGTACCCTAATCATGAGAGCAAACTCATGTCTGTGATTTCAGAAGTTAGTGAACTATCAATGCAAATGTAGCTTCTGAACTGTTAGCTCTACATCCTTCTAAAAATAAAATAGTTGAATGTGGTGTTTCAGTTGATAGAACATGGCAGCGTAGGGGTTACACTTCCATGAATGTGTGTGTCGCAGCTTCATCAGTTGACACTGGTAAAGTAGGAGACATTGAAATTATGTCGTCATATTGTCCCACCTGCAGAAAGATTTCTAAAATGCTTAAAAGCATTGAGTTGGAAACTTTTGCAGCAGATCACATATGTCATAGCAATTTTTTAAGGTTTTGCATTACGACTGGAAACTGTTGGTGCTACTGTAATCTTTCAACATTCTATTGTGAAACGAGGCCGTAAACATGCACACTGTTATGGTGACGGGGATTCTAAGGGCTTTAACAGTGTCAAATATACTTATGGGAAAGATAGCGTCACAAAATATGAATGCAGCATCGGTCATGTTCATAATAGAGTATAGGTGCGAGATTGTGCAAACAAAAGTCAAAAAATAAAAATCTGCCTGGTAAAGGCAAACTCACCGACTTTTTTACTGCTTTGATTGCAAAAATATTATGGGATTGCTGATCGTAGCAATGTTGGAAACCTCTCCGGTCTTCAACAAAATGTTATTGCGGCCCTGTTTCATTGCTTATTAAATGTCGAGAAACCTATGCATGCACAGCGTTTCATCGGAAAAGATAGTTGGTGCTACTACCAGCGAGCACTATCTTGTGGCCAAAAGCCAAAAGAAAAATATAAAGGTTTATCTAATGAAGTATTAGCCTACATATTTAGAATTATGCATCTAAGAACTACTTATTAAATACCTGCATGGCAAAACGCATAACTCAAATGAGTGTTTTAATGGCATTATATGACAGAAAGTACCAAAAGAAGTTTTCGTGTGCCTCAAAACTTTAAAATTTGGTGCATTGGATGCCGTTATACAATTTAATGATGGGTACAAGGGTTGTGGTGACATTTTTAAAAAACTTAATAGAACTCCTGGTTATTTTACTTTAAAATCATACAAACATCTTGACGTTAATAGAATTAACGATGCCAGAGAATGTCATTCAACACCTAATGTAAAGTAGCATAGAAAAGTTTTAAGAGCTACAAGGGGGAAAAAATCAATGTTTTAGAGAGGAAAGAGGGTGTTATTTATGAATCAGGGGCATTTTAAGTATATCTAATTGGGTTTTATATAAAAATTGCAGTTTAAAGTTTATTTCTTATTTATCTCAAAATGCATTTTTTTAACGTATTGGCATGTGACAACGTAAATATCAGAAAAAGTTGTGAACCAAATTACTTTAAATTTTATAAGTACATTTATTTTATAGATTTAAAGAACCCCTACGGCATTTCCATGATTATAAAGTTGATATGTGTTTAGTAACTAAGGTGTATATCATGTCTCGTAATAATTTTTTGGTGATTTTTCAATGATCTTTTACTCGAACCTTGATAAAAATTGTAATAATTTGATTATATCAAAAAATTAATACCAGCTCTAAAAATTATTATGATGATCAACATGAAATTTACAGAAAAGTAATATTTTTGTTTATATATACTTGTACGTTTGAGTTATGTGCGTTATTCTAATAATCAATTCAATTAATATTTTCACTATGTTTTTCTCCCTAAAAATTTTTTTTGTGCTATAAGTATATTTATTAAATGTATTTTTCTTAGTTTGGAGTTATATTTCATCAGTAAAAAATATTTTAATAGCAAATATTACAGTTTCTCAAAAAATTTTCTTCGAAGGGTACAGATACCTTAAATAATGTATAAACATTACAAACATTGTTTGATTATTTATTTATGTTGTAATGGGTCCTATATATTCATGTTTTCTACTAACCTTCTAGGGAAAAATTCTCAACCGTTGAATGATTATAAAATTACTTTTTTGTTGATGAATCCTAATCTATGATAACGTGAGTTGCTATTTAAAGTCAGACAAGATAGTGGTGGTAGTAGATCGTCGTCAAGCTGATACTGATGTTAGAGTGCTAGGTTTATAATAGTCGAAACTATCGGAGTTTAAGTATACGGAGGTCCTACGTTCACGGAACAAGATATTTCGTTAAGGTAGGACGAGTAGCAATGCATTGTACGTCATCGACAAAGATGCGCACTTTAATAATTATTATTGATATTTAAGTTAGTAGCTAAGCTGACAGTTCTTTTCACTTAAATAACCTTATGATAGTAATTTGAAAGTCAAATAAAAGCGTTGATTTTATTAAAATGCCTTTTGATTCTATGCATTCCAAAATCTTCAGTGACCACAGGATCGTGAAAATGTAACAGTTTGGCACTAAAGTTTTGTTTCACTATATTTGTTTCTGAATATTTTGGAAAATTCTTCGACTTTTTTAGATATTAAAATAAATATATCTTAACATTATCCTTGCAGAAATTTTGCATATCACATTTGTTTATCACTCTAAATAATCATAAAATTTGTTTAAAAAATTTGGAAACGATTATCTATCTACTGAATTATTGCCTAGGCATAATGCTTCTGCAATTATTACGATTCTAAGCACCATGCTTCTAAATTTTTCAACAAAATTCTGTGGAATATCACTTAGGGAAACGAAAGCAAGTTTCCCCGTCTAAGTACTAAGCGTCTAAAGAAAAACAGAAACAGATCCTCATTGGGAAGAAATGAAGCAGAAGAAATCACTCGTGAAATGAATCGTGCGCGATCCTCAGGAAACTCACTTTGCCAAGTGCAACACGTGAGACAGTGATGTCTTTCCTCTGAATCCTTTTATGTGACTTTATTTTTTGTGAGTGTGTGTGACTGGAGTGGGTGGGAGTGAAGCACTCTTTTCCCCACTTAGGGGAATGGAATAGAGGAGGGACGAGAAATCAGACGACAGGCGATCGCTTTGACGAGAGCCCTAAGAGGAAAAAGATCAAGGCACAGGGAAGTAGAAGAGACAGAATGAACTTCGTTATCATGGAGCCAATGAAGAAAGAAAAGGCCTCTACTGTTTTGATGACAGTTTAAATTTCTTCGACCCATAGAAGCCAAAAAAAAAGAAGAAAAATCCCTGTTTAGCTTCAAAATTCATTAATTTCTGAATAAATGAAATTGTGAATCGATTAAAAGAGCCTAAAGAGAAGGTATTTTTTAATGCTTTGAATGATATTTAAGTACTAAAGGCTTTAAAAACGTGAGAAATCAATTAAATGCATTGAGTATTGACAATAAGTAAAATATATTAAGATAATAAATACAATTATTAAAGAGAAATAAGCGTAATAATTTTATAAAGTGTAATTTTTCAAACACTTACTTTAATTAAGTTTGATGCATTTGTATTGAATTTGAATTATGCTTCCAAGGGACATCAGCATTTAACATTGAATTTAAATTTATTTCAGACTTGACGGTAATTATCTATAAACAACTTTGAAAGCTGTATGTGTTTACGATTTGCTGAAGCGAAATAGACGAGTTCTTATGAACAAACTAGGAAAACTCCTATTTAGTGTCATGAATATTATTTTGCAAGTAATTTTCTAATTTTGCGCTAGTTAAAACTTTCCAAGCAAAAATCAACTCTTTAAAATATCAAATACCAATGTCTTTTCCAGTAAAAATTCTTATTATTATTAGAGAGTTATGCATAAATATCCTTAAAAGAGCTATTCTGATTTGCATGAATTAATTTCAATCTTATGTAATATAACAAGGTATTGCTAACATACCCACAATGTTCAAATAACAAGGGTAATTTCACACTGATAAATTTTTCATTTAAATTTCTCCCCATGCCAAATAAGGGTTTCAAGTTATTTTTCTTTTTTTTAATTCAAAGCTTTGTAAATCTATTTTAAATATTATAAATTATTTGTTTCTTTTTTTGATTGATTTTATTTATCATAATCTATTAAATATATTTTGAACATTACGTTGTATTTTATTAAATTTATAGATTACACTTATTGGAAATTTTAAGCGTAATAAAATCATTAGTCAACTACAAAGAAGAAAAGAGTATATAAACAACACACGATATCAATGTAAATAAAGCAAGGAAAACATATTTTTAAATTGAAGTTAAGATGGAATTTTCCTCTTTCAAGAAATAAATGAAAAAACAGAAATAGTTATTTTAAAACTAAATTACAAATGGATAAAAAAAAACTTGAAACATGGATAACCTAAGAAACCAATTTCAACGCTACAAATTCAAGAAATCGCTCTATTTATATATATATATATAAACATTATTTGTTACTCGAAATAAAATGCATTTTGTTCTTATTCTTATCAATTCTGTTAAAAGTTTTATCGATACTTTAAGAAACACAATGAAATTCTTTTTCGAATTCATTTTCTAATTGTAAGCAGAGCCACATACTAAGCTTTTAATAACAAAAATAAGATATATCTAGTGCCAGTGACTGTACTTATGCTCAGCAAAGCTTTTAATAGTTTCAGATTGATTAAAAATCTGTTTTTTACTAAGCAAGAAAACAAGAGGAATTTTAAGCGCTTTAAGATACAGAAATATTCAATCCAAAAAAAAAGAATATCGAAACATTCGATATGAATTTTAAGCCTAAAAAGTACATGGGAGATTTCTGTCTTTATTGAGAAAAATCTTCAATACATTTCGACTGTGATCACTACTCTACTTAGATCTATTTCTGTGGCATTTAATTTATCAGTATTCATTTACTTTATGAATAATTACCTCTAAATACATACAATTTATCGTTTTAAGTACTAGATTGGATACGGATTACACATAAATTTTGGAAAAAATTCAATTACTACAATGCTGCATATTTTGAAACTTAAAAATTTAAAAACTAGGTTCAGTGCACAAAACTTCTTTAGTTTACTTAGAATGTTCTGTAAGGGTTATTTATACTTTTTATTCTAATACTAATGTTTTTCTTTTGCAGAGAAAAAATTGATAATATGAAAAGGATTCCTTTGTTCCTTTTGTGATTCAAATGGAGTTCATGTAAATCAGGAATAATTTTTAAAATTTGGCTCTCAATCGACTGCAATAGATAAAATAAATAACAATTGTTTGGTAATAATAATGATAATAAATAACAATTGTTCGGTAATAATAATGATAATAAATAAAAATTTCTCTAAAATCTTGATGAAATTACAAAATTGAACTTAATTAATACTTGCGCTTTTCCACTTGAAAATAAGCTAAAATGCTCTTGAAATCTAATAAAAGTAATAAAATTCTATAACTACTATTTTAACATTTACAGAATTATTCTAACTATCCTTCTGACAAATAATAATTCCTTCATCAACTTTGAATCACCATTAACATCCATACTTCCTTTGAATATATTATTATTGTTTCAGTTTTCAATCCTCTCACGTAGAATGAAGTTGCAGAACATCCAGGGCATCAGACATTAATATCTCGCTCTGAAACATATTTTCAGTATGCATTCTAAGAATGTCTAAGCCCTTCGTATTTTAAGCACAGTTAGGAAAATATCCACTGCATAAAAGATGAAAAGAAAAGAGTGAATTCTGAGTACGTTGCCTTGAGGTACACCATGAGATGCATTCCATTTCATTCAAAGAAAGAAATGTCCAAAAATAAAATAAAAAAAGAACTCTGTCATTTATGAAATTGTGGATCCATCTTGCGATATCATCTATGATAAAATTTATATTCGATACTCGAGAGTATTGAAAATGAGTCATTATATGAAGTAACATATTTTTGAAGCCATAATATCATAAAATGTCGTAAATGTAATGTTATATCAACGTGTTTTGACTATTTTAATTTCTGTAAAATTATCATTATTGTTGATTAATTTAGTTTCACCGCTGCTTTCTCCAGTACATCTACCTGAACCTGGCATGAAACTTTGAATAAACAATTAATTGTGTTATAATGAAGTAATATCAGTGGAAAAATAAATTAAACAAAAAAAAATATTTGTTAATCGCTAGGAACAGTTTATCTTAATGACAGCATATTCTATGTCTTCATAAAAATTATCACACTAGGTTTTAAGCTCAGTATAAAAAGTAATTAGTCATTTTCAGATAGTTTATTTGTTTGTTTAAGCACAAAATCTTTTTTTTAAAGGTAACTTTAGAATATTCTCCTTAGATAAAATACAATGAATTAAAATAAAATATTTTTTAATGTTTTTTTTCCCGATTTTTTAAATAATAGATGTCATTTTTGAAATAAATATTTCGCCATCAATTGTCTATAATTCTAAATAAGTTTTGATAATAATACTTGAAAAATTCCGAGAAAATATTAAATGAATTTAATGTAAATATTTTATTAATTCTAATGCTTTTATAAATGTAATACAATTAATATGGAATTATAAGAAAGCTGTTATTTAAGAATTTTAGTACGCACGATATTCAAAGCTTCTTTTTGCGTTTTTGTACTTAAGATATTTCTTTATAATTTTCCTATTTATTTTACATAATAACCATAAAATATTTACAAAAAATATTTGAAAAATAAATCCCAATGCTACTTGAGAGTAAAACTAAAATAAAATATCGAAATCACAAACATCACACATCTTGCCTTTAATATGAACTTCTTTTTCACTAAAAATAAAATGCTTTTGATTTGATGGCAAAATCTTTGCTCAGTTAAGGTTTTGATTCCCTCCAAAAATACCTTGAAAAATAATAGGAGTTGTTGCAATGATGTCTATTGCTTGTAAGAAGTTGTATGGAACTTAAAAAAAATCTCCTAATTTTCTTTTTCCTATTTCTTGAAAATTGCTGAGAATGGCATTGTCCATCACCATTACTGTTATTTAGTACCAGATAGGCGATAAATAAAAAGAGTTTTTCGAATTGTTTTTATAGTTCACTGAAACAAAAGAATTTTTCTTTTTACTTTTCAGCCCATATAAAGAAATCCTACTCTGCGAATCCTAATATTTAACTTTTTTTTCCGTACAAATACATACATTTTAAATAAGATTACAAGAATATGCATTTGACTTTTAAATCAATATATTGACCTCCACTATCTCTATTTACGCTGTTTGTATAGATGTAGAAGATTCCAGTAAAAACTTTAATTACAGATAAATAATATATGGAGCTATACTTCATTATTTTTCAATTCCTACTATTAGTTTACTCTTTCCCTATATATATATATCTTATTCAAATTTTCAATCGTTAATAAAATAATTTCTATTCATCTATTCTAGTTCAGATGCATTTTTTTGAACTTGTAGTGGATGACACTTGATATTAACATAGTTTTTCAAATATTAATTCATTAATTAAATTAAAAGAATTAATAAATAGTAACAAACAAAAATAATAGTCCAACAGAATATATAGAAAGGAAAATCATTCATTGTGTTCCTGTTCCTGTGTTGGACTTTTAATCCAAAGTTTGTGCGTTCGAATCCTACCTGGGATGGCCTAATTTCTGAGAATGCGATTTCTTTTTTTCTTTTCAAAATTTAATTAATGAATAAACAGAAACAAGGAGAAAAAAACTGTCCTACACCCTATATAGAAAGGAAAATGGGAAATTGCACGGAAAATCGCTTTCTATTTTATCACTTAATATTGCTATTCTGTCATATGTATATGCATATTTATATTAGTTGTAACTATTTGATAAAAAGTAAATAAAATAAAATTTGTATTTGTTGACTTAAGTACGAATTGACTTAAGAATTTTTTTTTTCACATTACTTTTGTTATTTCATTAATTCTTATAAAATGATTTCCAATAGCTATATTTTAAGTTTTTTTTAAAAAAAAATGACATTTAGAATGTTTAGAAATAGTATTATTCATGAGATTATTTAACTCAAATACCATTTAATATCTGTCACAATTATTCTGAAGTATACAAGGAAAATGGGCTTAAAAAATGCATATGAGTTGACAAGTTTGAAGAGAGAGAGAAGTTTTCTATATTAAAATATATTTACTTGAATATTTTTGAAGTGTTTATTAAGTTATTTTGCATGAAGTATCATATGGATATTGGATTAAAATTCAAATCTAAAAAAAAAAAATGAAAATGAATCTAAAGGTCTGATATTAATCATTTGAGGGGTTCTTTTATATTATAAATTTTGATAACTATTGCACGAAGCCCTCTATTATGATCTTGAATATTAGTATTAGACATTTAAAAAAATTAGGTGTTTCCTGTTGTCTAGGGAACAGAGGGGGTTAACGGCAACCTCCCCCTCCCTCCTAAGGCATTTAAAAACAAGATCACACGTGCGTCTAAAAATTGAAGTCGACATACTTTGGGTAACGTGATCATCTAAATCTACATAAATAGCATTAACTTATTTTTACAAATAAATCCTTCGTACAAATATTTTGAAAATAATATAGAAAATAGTATTACTTAATTTAATTGCAACAGGAATACAGTAAAAAATATAAGCAATTGTACAATATGAAATATATTGCATAGTTATAAAGTATAAATAAAATGTTGCTAAAATTAATAAATTAATTTACTTTGCAGCAATAATTATAAATAAAATTTCTTATATTGTTCAAACTGGCAAAAACTACATAAACTGTGTAAATCGATAATATGAATAAAATGCTCTAGAATTCGATATGACGAGTAATTATTAAAAAAAAAGAAGAAAATGTAGCAGAAAGTAATAAACTGCATACAGTATAAAATCACAGAAACTTAATAAATTATAAACAGAACATATGGATGTAATGGGAAAAGATCATGCATATATTGAAAAACTGAAAGCTAGTTCTTTCTTAGGGGAAAGCTAAAGAGGAAATGAAAAGTTTCAAAACCTTTTAATGGAATCGCATATACGTTCTGCGAAGAATGTGTGTACACGTGTTTTTCTTTTATATGTGTTATTTATTGTTTTATTACACGTTATTGTTACATTAGATGCATTCTCTGTATTATAAACAACCTATCACACTATTATCAAACTTTTTGTATTCAAAATACCCAAGAAATGACCTCCGCAGAGTTAATTTAAAGGGGTAAAAACCACTCCCTCAGAAAGGCGATGGTTTGAAAGTGAACCCCTTTCCTCCACTCCAAGGTCAAGGCAGTAGTGGTGGCAAAAAGTCCTGAACACACTCATTTTTTAGCGTAATTTTTGTGTTTGACTTCATTTTTCGTTGTGAAATTACCTCACTATCTTAAATATTGTTATTGATTTTAATGTATTTTTCATGCTGATTTCAAATCTGTTTATAGATTTCATCTAAAGTAAATAGTTTCATTGATATGTTGAAAAGCCTTGACAAGAAAGCACAAGGTCACTGTAAGCATGAGTGAGTGTGTTTTCCACCAATGAAATGCTCCGTTATTTCAACCAATCAGAGAGCAGTAGCGATAAAGGGTTGAAAGAAAAAGGTAAAACGTGGTTTATTGTATTGAATGCAGTTGGTGTGCTTGTGGAAAATAGTATATTGAAAGCCATTTGAAGTGCGTTTGTGGAAAATATTGGAATTATGGCTAAATTTTCATATCTGCCGAGAATAAAAGGTACAAAATAATACATTTGAAGGAAGAAGGTTATTCTATGCTCCAAATTGCTGCTAAAGTACCATGTGGCCTTTTTACTGTTGTGAGAACTTTGAAAAGATTTTCTGAAACAAATTTTATTGCGGACAGGGGGCGATCAGGACGACCAATAAAAACATCTTTACGTGAAGACAGGTTATTGCACAGAATTTCACTTTCAAACAGAAAGCTTAATTCCTCGCAAATTTTGAAACAATGGACTTTGACATCAAATGTGAGTGTGTGCCCAAGAACTGTTAGAGGAAGACTGCTGGAAATTGGGCTACGAGGCTTTAAAGCTCGCCCAAAACCATTACTGACTGAATTTCAACGCAAGAGGCGATTGACGTGGGCAAGGGAACATTCATTATGGACTATTAAAGACTGGGAAAAGGTAATATTTAGTGACGAGAGTCAGTTTTGTATTTCTGGCAACCAAAGTAGTGCCTATGTAAGACGACGCACTCATGAGGAATTCAGCCCTCAGTGTCTGAAGCCTACAGTAAAGTACCCGACATAAGTGATGGTACGGGGTTGAATATCTTCTCATGGTGTTGTAAGACTTCACATCGTTAGCGGAACAGTGAAAGCCATCGATTACATTGAAATACTACAAAATAAATTGCTACCAACTGCGAGAGATCTTTTTGGGAATCAGTCATGGATTTTTCAGGACGATAACGCCCCTTGTTATCGTGCAAAGGTAGTCCAGAAATGGTTGAAAGACCATACTGTGAATAGAATGAACTGGCCAGGACAATCTCCCGACCTTAATCCGATAGAGAACTTATGGTTTAAAATTGGTTATGAAATTTCAAAGAAAAAACCTTCAAACAAACGTAAATTAATTGAAGCTTTAATATTTTCCTTCAACCATATTGTCACGAAAGATCTTCTTTTGAAATTGGAGCATTCCATGCCAAAAAGATGTAAAGCCGTAATTAAAGCAAACGACTGGCCCATAAAATATTGATTTTCTAACATGTGACAACAATGTAATTTTCAAAATGCTTATTAAACATACCGTATTTGTCAATATTCGTGTTATTTTTCTTTGCATATTATGGTATTCTATATTGTTTTATTCTGCACATATTTCACATTATTGTGTTCAGGCAACTTTACTACAAAAAATATTTTAGTCACTAAGAAACTAGTAGTAGATTTGAAATCAGCATAAAAAATACATTAAAATCAATAACAATATTTAAGATAGTGCGATAATTTCACAACGAAAAATGAAGTCAAACACAAAAATTACGCTAAAAAATGAGTGTGTTCAGGACTTTTTGCCACCACTGTATCTAAATGCTTTGTGTGAATTTTCATGTGAAAAAGAATATTTCTTAACTATGCATGGCTCCAAAAGTAAGCTTTGGTTGATATCATCTGTGGTTTTTGTGTTTTTACACTTACGCAAGTTTCTGAAAATTTTAAAATAAAAGGTTTCTGAACATCGCAAAAAGACAGTTTTTCTAGATGAACTCAAAACCTTTAGTTTTATTGTACTACCAACTGTGATACTATTTGGATCTAAAAGATCATCTGCAAGCTAAAGGTTATTAAATTACACATTTTATGTATAAAAAACTATGAATAGATAGGTTCCCACTTTAAAATCACCGCTCCTAAAAAAGTAATTTTTTTCGTACTTATAAATGTTCTCTATGCATAACTTCTACAAATTTAATTCATTGTTTGGCAGTATCATGCATTAACAATACGAAATACGATTGTGTTTTACAGAAGAAAAGGTTACATAATATCCATACACATTAAAGAGAAGGAAAATTATATCAATGTTCCATTTTGCCGCATAATTTTGAATCTCTTTGTATAATGACATGATATTAAGATTTATTCCAAATGGTCTTTTAAAGATCTGTTAAATATTTCATCTTTATTTGATAAACCTTCTGTTTAAAGAAATTTAATGCATTAATGCACTTTAAATAGAACAAGTAACCCGAATGTGTTAGAAATACTTTTTAAATAGAAATTTTATTTCTTAACTAAATACCTGAAATGAAGTAATTATTTTATCCAATAATTTATTATCATAATTTATTGAATTGTTAAATTCCAATTAGAATTTTGAGAATATTTTATGCTTGCTTCTTTGTTTTTAAAAGTATGTAGGTTTTCTACGTTTGTGTCTGTGAGCGAAAAATAGAATAGTGGTATGCTCGAATTTGTTAATGATTAGGTTTTATTTGTAAGACTTACAAAAAAGTGAATTTCTTTATTTCTTAAAGATGTTTTTGTTAATTCATAACTTATCTAAAATGTCCTGGAATAAGGGAAACTTTTCCAAATATTCTTCTTCTTTTGGATATTTATAGTTTTTATAATCTGTACAAACTAATTTTTATACCCTTAACTAATTAATTTTTATTGTTTTAACTAAATATTTTTTACAGTTTTAACTAAATTATTTTTACGGTTTTAACTAATTTAGTTTGTCAGAAAACCGGCTTTCTCTAATTGATGAATTCTAAATAGTTTTCTCAACAATAGATTTTGGTTTAAATAATAGTTTATTATTTCTAATTTAAAAGAGAAGCTTCAGAAAAATAGATTAACAAATTTAATTGCATTATTGTGTGTGTATCATTTTGAAAAAAAAATCAGGTATTACTTTGAGGCTGTAACAAATCTCTCTAACAAAATTATTTGAAAATATTATAAAAATTATTTAGTACCTCTGTTGATGTTTTTAGTTTATTTTTAAATCATATAAGAAATTCATGGGCAAAATATTCTAGATGCCTGCTATTTTTAATATATAATATACATTGCTATTAATTTATGGAGAAGCATGTGGAGAATTGTGTGGTTGTATAACGAAAATTAATGAGGAGAAAGGATTACAAAAAAATTTACTTGATTGATTAAAAATCAGCATAAATTCTACAAATGCCAGCATATCTGAGAGGTACAAAAATGTCTTAGGATATATCTGTGTGGGAAGGAATTTAAAGATAAAAATTCTTGTTCAACAACAACGGAGAAAAAAGATGTTAACAGCGCAAAAGAAAAGCATTGATCTCTAGTCTTCCAGCGGCAAAAATAGCCGTACGAATTCCAACACAAGGTTCAATATCACCAGTTGAAAGAAATCGTCCGCTCTTAATCAAGAGAATTAAAAGAAAATTGGCTCCCTTTGCTGTTAGTATTTGGATTTCAGGAGAAAGAAGAAGACATGATTGTTTTTCATCTGCATTCCAAGTTTTGGTTTGTCGTGGCGCTCAGATATTTCTTGCAGGGAGAGTTTTAATCCTTTTTTTTAATTTAAAGGTAGAAATCTACCATATATATATAATCAAATCAATCTTTTTTTTCATCGAATAGTGCCAATGAATACACTGCTATGCTAGAAAACAGAGAGAATTTAGTTGCTAAAATTGGTTTTTAACTGACATAAGACATCGGTTTATTTTTAAGAGACTTAAATTAAATCCAAAGCATTATTTGCCATTCTTGTGAGTTTTTCCAAATAAGATGTGATTCTTAAAAAATGTGTATTTAAGCTGCTTATGGAAACTTGAAGAAAATTAAACTTTTAATTACTATAAATATATTATACTCTTTTAAATTTTCAAATAATTAAGTATATTAGTCGATATAAGTTATATCGACTACACACTATAAAGCAACATTGACGACGGACCCCGTAATTTTGAACCTCGGTCTAATGAGGAGAGTGAGACCTGAGCTTGCTCTCTCCTCACTTATTAACCACACCAATAGGAAGACATTGAGTTTCGACAAATTTAACCAGCATTAGTCCCCTCTACACGAAGGGTCTTCAGCGGCACTGTGACTCGAATTCTCGACACTTCGGCCACGATTTAATGAGAATAACCAATAGCCTACTGAGGCCTTTAAGAAATATTTTTACCGTTTATTTTTACTATGCGTAATGTTTCAATACAACACTTTTTGAGCGACTGAGAAAAATTAATGTTTCTCAAAAATGCCTGAAACGATCGTTATGCTTTCAAATGTCTGAGACATTCTCATTTATTATTTGAATAATTTTAAATTGAGCGTATATAGGCCAGTTATTACAAACATTTATTTTTTTCCATGTTTAGTTTCTAAATATTCACCACTACGATCTTTGTTCGATTAATACATAATATTAATGTAAATATAACCATACAAATTACAGATTTTATTTGTCAATTATTTATTTTAAAAATGATTCAGCTTATATTAAACAAAATTATATTTGAAAAATACAGAAAAATTACAAGTGTTCCAATTACTCTCCAAATTGCAGAACATTTTATCATCCTTGAGAAGAAAGAAAATCTTAAAATTTAATTCACCGTAAAATCTGGCGTATAACACGCGCCGATACTTTCAAGCGACATTTTTTTGGTAGATTCGCGGCATAACACTCACCACTTTTTTTTATAGAGAAGCCTGAAATGTGCCGGTGTGATTGATATAATATTAACGTCGCACTGTTTAGCTACATGAAAGCTTTTGGCAACAGACCTCGTAATTTTGAACCATGGTCAATTGACGAGGACCACACCTGAGCTGGCACCCCCTCTCTTCGTTTATTATCCACACCAACAGGAAGACATTGAGCTTCGGTCCCCTCTACACGGAGGGTCTTTAGTGGTACCGGGCTCGAACTAATGACATGTCTGCCATGATCCGATACCTTGACCACTTGGCTACCGTAGCCATATATGCAGGTGTAAAATACTCTTATGCTTTGAAGTTATTTATTCGAGGTTTTATCCCAGACTTTTGAAAAAATAGAACACTTCTAGAACTACTACTACCCTGTAAGTTCATTAGGTATTTCCTTTATTTTTAATGAACATTGGCATAATTTAATGGTATTTCATTTCTTTATTCCAATCTATGTATATCTGATTAAGTTTTCTTTTTATGCACATTTTTTATAGATATTATTCTTATTTTTCAAGTTAAAAGCGCGTGTTATACGCAGGATTTTTTAGGCTATATACTTTCCAATAGCTATACTTCCGTATAAAACAGATTATATGTTACAGAACTCTTCGCAAGTCATTAATCTACAAATATTTATATTAAAAGATGAAATAAATTTTTCATGAAAATGTATAATTTTTAAATAACTTTTATATTTTTAATTCAAAAATTTAACATACACTTGGTTAATTATGATTTCGAAGAATACATTTTAAGATATTTTATTTTAAAATTGGGCTTATATATTCAGCCATACTTATCTCAAGGGTTCTTAAGTGTATAGGAGCATCTACATAGAAAAATGAGGAGAAAATGATAACTTATTAATGAGAATTATATATGTAGAACGTTACTAATTACCTTCATTGCAATTGCTATAAAACACAAACAGAAATTAAAAGTAAAATGAATAAGTGGTTTTCACTTAATTCTTAAACTCTCAGCTTCAGCAAAATTTTATTTGTGAAAAGAGTTGCTTAGAATAATAAACATTTGAAATTTTTTTAGTATCAAACCCTGGGATTTATTAGTTTCTTTAAAAATTTGTCTTCTATTGTTTTTTAATAACTTTCGGTCAGCTAACTTTAGTTCAATACATAGAACTAAATAATTAACTAATCATTAATCAAATAACAAGAACAGATGCATTTAACTAACTTGTGGTTAAACAAAGATATTCGCCAGGGGCTTCTTTCATACCATTTGGAGAAGTGTTAGAAGTATTCACTAGATGTATCCATTCTTTCAAATCTTTCAGAGAGACACCAAATCCTTCTTGGCGGCATCTCTCTGGAAGACTAGGCAAGCGTATCTAACATGGTTATTTAAAATATAGTCACCATCCTCGGAAATATGCGAAACACGTCTTGCCTCTCGTTGGTCCTGAAAACAATATTAAATGAGCGGTCATATAAACCGCTGTAGCTAATAATTTCGGCGATATAATTACCGAGGTGCTCCCCCACTACCCGACTGCAGGAACTGAGAAAGTTTCACAATTAAGCAGCTACGGTTCAGGTCGTATAGTTCATTTATCATGTTAATGAATGCTTTAGGATTGGCAGTTGACACTAGCCGGACTCGCCACAAACGCTTAATACTGCTCAACGCGTTTCAGATGACGGTGGCTCGTTTGAAGCATGAGTTGGAAAGATTTACTGAAGGGCGTCTGCCACGAATCATAACTCCTCAAGGGGCTGTTTATGGTTGCCTCAAATGTGCACATGAGGCGCTTCATTTCATTTTTAGACATCTTTCAAGTTTACAAGTTGAAAATATTTAGGTTAAAGAAGGATAATACTTAGAACTGTTTTAATGCATTCACATATTTAAAGCCGTATACTAAGAGGCCATTTTTTTTTTTTTTACTGAAGACAGATAAAATAATTCTTGTGCACCACAAATATCACACGGGACTTACAGTTTTAAGTAAAACAAACAAATAAGATAAATAAAATAAAGATTAAATAACAAATGTAAGAAATAATGAAATAACAAAGACAAATAAGTTATAAAGAAAAACATACGTAACAAAATAAAATAATTGCGAAGCAAAACCAATATAATGAAGTTACAAAAATAGAGAAATGAAAAATATACAAGAAATTACAAAATCAAATGAATGAAGAAGCAAAAAATAAATTGAATGAAGCTTTGCTTGAAACAAATTGAAAAAAATCAGAGCCCAGTTGATTTTCAGAGCATACAATTTGACTTTAAGGCATTTTTTTCCTTTCTTTTTTGAACAAAAAAGGATAAAATGCTCCCCACTAAAATTACAGTCGCAAAGTTTGGAAGGATGCATAACAAATCTATCGAGGTACACTTTAAATTACCATAAGGAATTGCGGGAATTTATAGTCTGTAAAAAAAGTGATCACAAGATAGTCACTTTTTTACGAACTATAAAATTTATTGTTTAATTAATTGTTTTGCTACTAATTTTATACTTCATTTATCATATTTTGTTTGTTTTACTTATTTCTGTAAACCCCGTGTGATACTTGTGGTGTACAGGAATTATTTTTTATCCGTCTTCAAAAAAAAAAAAAAAAAATAATCTCGTACTATATGGTTTTATATTTGTGATTGGATTGAACCAATCTTATAAGTATTGCCCTTCAATTATTTATATTCTATTCTTCTACGAGGACATATTAAGGCATTAATTTTCTTCACATTTCTTCTTAATTAAAAAAAGTAAAATAATCTGATTAATTTTGAGCAAAAAGAATTTTTATTTTAACATTATAAAGTCATTTAAAAATATTTTAACATTTCAGATTTTTTTATGCATTTTTATAATAAAGAAAAATTATCATCACATTAAGAGATAATCAGTAATACTCTAATTGGTTATCATAAAAAAATTATATATATGTAATGTTTTATGCTTTAAAATATCTTTGATAATTCCATTCTTCTTTTTCTTCTTTTCATATTTTCTTGTTAAATGCATTATTTTGTCTGGTCAAAATGTTTTATTTCTATTAGTTTTTACATTTTTCTACGTACATTCGCCAGATGGCGCCACAAGTTTAAACTTTAAATGTATTTTATTTTCTGGGCACCTAATTTTGATTGCCTTTAGCCTTTTCTTTTTTAAAAAAATTGAATTAATTTTTTTTTTGGCTTTCAAAAATCCTTGGGTATAATTTTTTATTTGTTTTTTTTCTCTCAATATTTTATTATATTTTCCTCATATGTGTCGGTGAACATTACGGCATGATGTTTCCTTTCATGATGTGTGGTGTTATGTTGTGTATTCCTAAAAAAATTACTATTTTATTTAGATATTACATTTTCTGGCTTAAGTACGTAAATTTATTTATTTTTTGTGCTTGACAATGATAACTTAATTTTAGTATTTTTAGCATTTTTCTTCTAATATATGAGTATTATCTTATATATTTATGGAATCTTATTCTTACACTATTTCTATTTCTTGTTGCTCAGTGGTAGGATGTAAATGAAGAGGAAAGTTGTCTGGCCTTAAAACTAGGCTTAACCCTATAATCTTAGTTTCTAAGGCTAAGAGTTTGATGTTATATTACTGTTGCTATCTTATTTTTAAGCTATTATGTCTTGTTGTATTTTTATTTATTACATTGCTTTATTAGATTCATGGAAATTTAGAATAGGATTATTGATTATACATATATATATATATATATATCAAAAGTGAACTAGCTACTTTGTTGTCAGCAATTAATGACGCAGCTTTAAGAAAAGGACATTTTCTGAAGATTCTCAAAAAGGAATTTCATGAACAAAAATTTCATTTTTCCTCTTGAAAATTTGTGTTATGTTAGTATTAATAAAAGGCATATTTTTAGGAAAGGCATGATGAACTGCCTGAAAAAAGATCTGAGTACCCTTCGTGAATGTTTGATTTTTGTATGTCTGGGCATACGTAAGTGAAATAATTACTTTTAATAGTGGGTTTAGTCAATGGCGCAACGGAGAATATTAGGGCCCACTGCAAAGTCAGGTTTTGGGCCCCAAGTTGGATCTTACAAGAGATTGCAACTTGATGTCAGCCAGGTTTTGGCCCTCTCCCCTCCAACAATGCGAGGGTTGCGGGGAAGGGTACGTTAGGCTACTGGGTTTTGTTTTGAAATTAGACGTTACGTTACTTTCATTAGTGTAAACTGTCCAGCTTCTTCTCTAAAAAAATTTTTTTAACAAAAAAGAGAAAATCTGAAATGCCACTCAATTTCATAATTTCCATATACATACCTGTTGAAAATATAGAGGCCCTATTTCATTTTCCAAGCAGCGTCCCTAGTGATTTTGGTAGTTTTAGGACACGAATATCACCAACCGCGTAAATCGAGACACTGTACATTACATTTACTTATACCAGGTTAAAAAAGAGCGATAACTTCTTACACGTACTATGTATCGGCCAATCATAAAGTTTTATTTTTCCAGGCACATTGTTGCTTATCTGCTAACTTTGCCAAAATGTTTGTCGAAAATAAAGAGCAAAAGCTTATCCACCTTTCTTAAGATAAAATGTACTTCACGTTAGGTTTCTCTGAACTCTTAAGCATTAAGGCTAATCCCTTATTTTCCGAAATAAACAATTGTAGCTCTTTTTTCCCTGCTTAAGAAAACGGAGCAATCTACAATACATAAATGTACATCCTCTTAAACTTTATACATATGATTAAATAGAGCTTTTTGTTTAACGATAATTAACTTATTAATATTTTTTTCTTACTCTCGGTATTTATAGAATATTTCTCAGTAAGCAAGAACTTAAAGGAATAAATCAAGTTTCTTTTTTCAAAATGCTATGTAGCTTTAAGGGTATTTATAAGCCGATTCAAATAAATTTTATTGCCTGCCCTAAATGTAACGTGCTTAAACTTTCAGAAAGAAGGACACGCTTTTAAGCATTCGTCTTATAAATTGCATTTCCTTTAGATTAGTTTTTGTAGTGCAATGAATTATATGTAAGAGAGAGAGAGAGAGAAATGTGTGTCTCTTTTTCTTTGTAAGATAAATATTCTTATAGAGTTATCCCTAACGATTAGATTTAAAGTACTTAATGGAAATAAAATACGTGAAATAATCTGTTTATGACTCCTAAAATGACCAACTGTATTTCAGGTGCCTCTTCCAATTTTAGAACATTTTCGTAGTTCCCAAGAGTAAGACAGTTTTCATAAATGTTTTGATTGAAAAGCAACTTACAGTCAAGTTACTTCACTTGCTTTTAAGAATTTTATTTATATTTCGATGGCAATTTTATAATTTCAGTAAAAGAAAAATGAAAATTTAGAAAAAACATCATATTATTAAGCTTAATTTTCTCAAAAATTTAGAAACATTTCAAAATATTAATCTTATTTTATGGACTTGAATGACACTGTAAGCATTGTACAATTATGCCTTTATTGCACAGAAAAGTTGTTAAGAGAGTATAGGAATTAATGAAATTAAGTTGTATTATTCAACAATAAAAATAAATATTTTTAATTACAATAATTCTTCTAAGTGAACATTAAAACGGTAAAATTTCCTAACAATTAGATAACTCCATGGGAAAAAAATAGCATTTTTGGGAAAAATCTACTATAGTTAGTATTTATAAGTACAGTGGTAGCAAAAAGTCCTGAACACACTCATTTTTTAGCGTAATTTTTGTGTGACTTCATTTTTCATTGTGAAATTATCGCACTATCTTAAATATTGTTATTGCTTTTAATGTATTTTTTTATGCTGATTTCAAATCTACTACTAGTTTCTTAGTGACTAAAATATTTTTTGTAGTAAAGCTGCCTGAACGCAATAATGTGAAATATGTGCAGAATAAAACAATATAGAATAACATAATATGCAAAGAAAAATAACACGAAAATTGACAAATACGGTATATTTAATAAGCATTTTGAAAATTACATTGTTGTCACATGTTAGAAAATCAATATTTTATGGGCCAGCCGTTTGCTTTAATTACGGCTCTACATCTTTTTGGCATGGAATGCACCAATTTCAAAAGAAGATCTTTCGTGACAATATGGTTGAAGGAAAATATTAAAGCTTCAATTAATTCACGTTTGTTTGAATTTTTTTCTTTGAAATTTCATAACCAATTTTAAACCATAAGTTCTCTATCGGATTAAGGTCGGGAGACTGTACTGGCCAGTTCATTCCTTTCACAAAATTAATTCTTGGTGCTCCTCTTCAGTTAAATTCATCACTGAAGCTGAATCGTCCAACACTTCATCAACAAAGTCCTTTCGAGGAAGCAATTCTCACAGCTTTCTGGAAAGTTGAATATTTAGTTTTGTTGATTGTTAGAATAAGTCTTCATATGAGTCAACTCTTTTCTTCTCAAGTAACGATTCTTGTCCAGGAAATCGTAGTGATATTTTTTGTGAGAGCTTGCAATAACGTACGATCGCAACCGTCTTGGTAATATTATATGAAACGCAGAGCATGATTGCCATTTCAACTTGTGCAAAATGAGGTTGCCAACTTGATGACTTATCTTGAACGTTAGCACTGTTGCGATAGTACGTAATAAATTTATTACAGCATCTCAAAAAGCTTTTTTTTTATAGAGAGAGATTAATGTTGAAAACCATTCTTTTTTGTCCTTCACTATTATGTTTTTCTTACCTATCTTCCTTATAAGTATTTCATTTGTAAAGGTTATGTTAATGTGTGTATTTTATAGCTGTGTATGTTTCATTCTTACCATTTGCTGATTTATTTCAAGCGTGTGTGTGTTACTCAATCATTCTATAGTTTGTACTTTCACCAAAAATACCACATTCATTTCTCGAAATAGTTATACAAGTATATTAAGAATTAAGGGTTAAAGTTTTGCGTGAATTATATTTTCTCAAATGCACGCACACAACCAAATGGAGATAGTGGAACAGATGTCTGCGAAGAACGAAGTTTATATATATATATACATAGTAAGCGGAATATAATATTGCATTTCCTCTTTCAATATCTTATGTTACTTCTCTGATATATCTAGTTAAGATTACCGATTAATTGATAATTTAATTAATTTGCATCTTGTTATTTTCTGTACTTCTGAATAGTTAATCTTTATCTTCTTCATCTTTATCTTCTCATTTTTGTTTTACTTTTAAACTGCATAACCTGCTTGGATTAAAAATAAATATTTAGCTTTCTAATCTGTCTGGTGAATGTGTGAGTGTATGTCTGACAATTTGGATTTTATATATACATTATACTAAATCAAACAGTCAGTCGAACCTATTTCATATTTTCAGAGTATTTTCTATTTTATATAATAAAATGTAAAGTAATATACCCCAGTTTTAAAATCATGACTCTCTTCTCGAAATCTTTTCGTCGTGCTTTCTTGATATTGCTTCTAATTTAGTTAATTGGCATATCTATAATTTTTCAGAATTTCCCTTTGTATTCTTTAAGGTAAAATCAAGTTAAAATATTATATCCTTTACATAAAATATTTTATTTTACTTATAGTGGGTTTTATTATGAAAAATTCATTACAGCTTCTTCAAATTGAATGCTATAATAAAATATATTAGCGATGGAGCTTTGAAAAATAAAATTACATAATTAAAAAGCTGTCTCCCGGCATTTATTTTTAATTTTACAACTCCGTCTACTATAACATTTTATGAAATTCCTGTTTTTTTTCTCTAACATAGACAATTAAATTTGTTTGAATTCTACAAAATTTTAAAAAGATTAAAAAAACGATGAATACTTTTATAAAATTATATTTTCCTGCAGGTTTTAGGAATAGTTTATATTTATTTTATTGAATTTTGCAAGATATTTAGGTATTTTAAATTAATACAATTCTACAGAAACCTTTGTTATATTTTCTCTCTTTCAAATGCATTTTAGTGTTTGGAAATAAATTCATTTGGTCGGAATTAAATCAAAAATAAATTAAAAATGGTTGGTAGACAAGAATTAATATTAAAAAGACATTCGGTTTGAAATTAAGATGATATTTGAACATACAAAGAAAAAGGCATAGAGATGAGTAATAGAACGATAGTTTTATGTGAGATAAGAATGGTCTTTAATTAATGAACCACAATTTATTTAGAAAAAAATGTGTAATTAACTGCTGATACCTAAATTTATTACATTTCAAAAAGATCAGGAAATATTAAATTTGTGGTGAAATTTGGAGAGTTTTATTACCGGCTCTGTCACCCTCGTCAATTGACTCAGCTCAAAATTGAGCTCCATACCACCAATAATGCTGATGTTGATAAAGAGTGTGACATTAATAAAAATCAAAACAAACCATACAAAGTACTTTAGAAATGTTTATCACAATTGACAAAAAACAATTACTTATTAATTAAAAAAAAATTTGAAAAATTAATTAAACAATGAAGGAGCTGAAAATATTTTCATTATACATAATACGTATAGACCTAATAAAATTACCAATTTAACTCGGCTTTACGTGACAATTAATTTAAAATTATATTCCTGAAATAGAATCAAAGATTCTTTCATTAACCTGATTGGAAAGAGTTATATATTTCGACCCCTTTTAAAAGCTCAACCTCTTATTTTCTTGAGTGGTGTATATATTAGAATTTTTTTTTAAATTTAAATTAAATTTCGTAACTACTTAAAATAATTCCAAGTGTTTGCAATGTTTTGCATATTTTGAAAAAATTTGAATACCTTTGGAAATATTGGAAAACTTTATGTAGATTGGGAAATTTGCATGTACTTGGATTAACAGACGTGTTAAAATGTAAATTCGAAAAAAGTTAAAATTTTGACTTATTTTTTAATACGTTTTGAAAGTATACATGAAAAATATATAAGATAATATTTTTTTAAGAAAATAAATTATTAACTTTAGAAAATTATTAAAAGTGTTATTTTGTACGATTTATTTCAAGAGTACAAGCTTAATAATTTTAAATTATAAAAATAATAGTTTAAAATATGTTTAAAATTTAAAAAAATTTAAATCGCTATCTAAGTTTTTTTTTAATATTCAGTTTATAAATTAAATATGATATCTGCTTAAAAATTTTCAAATAATACTTTGATAATTAAAATAATTGGAACAAATATTCCATTTATTATGCTAACATTAATATTGTAAGAAATTTAATAATATTTTTTTAATTACGAAAAGTTTGCAAAAATATATCAAAGAAAAATATCGCAATTGAAAAACAAATAAAAAGCAGTTAAAAAACAGTTATTCTTAAATTTTTAAAACTATAATAAGAAAATGGTTGAAGTTTTGAATTTCTTGGATGGCGAATTCAAACCATATCACTAAATCAGTTGTTTGGTTAGATACATTTTTAAAACACACCCAAACAGAATAATGATGCTTCTGCCTATTAAATGGAACTTAGCATATACAAACATAACAATTAGAGTATTAGGGATTCTAGTAGAATAAAGTATCAGATTAGTCATCGCCTAGTCACAGAAATATGTGTTTTAAAATTACGAGGTCTTTTAAAATCTTTTCTGTAGCCTTAGAATTATCTGATCAATAGCTTATTTAGAGCTTCATTGAGATCAAAATAAACAAGAAGTTTTTCTGATGTGCTATCTGTTACGGGCTATATCTTTAGGTTTCGCTTTAAAACTAATTTGGAGTTTTATTTGATTTTTATTTTTAATTTTACATTACCCACTTCTTATCTACATACTTCTTCCTTCTTCTCTTTTTTGTATACTTAATAACTTAAATTATTTTACAGGGAAATTTTGGATGGAAAAATATAAGCAATAATTGATAATAAGACAATTATAAAATAAAATATATTTAACAATATTTAATCTGTGTTGCCATTCTGTGACTATATACAGTAGACAAATTAAAAGCATTATAATAGAAAGAAAAAATATAAAAAGTCAATAGGGAATAAGAAAATAAAAAAAAAGTAAAATGGAAGTAATGAATTTTTTTTAAAAAAAATTGTCAGGAAACTTCAAGTTACCAGAATGTAATTATAAAGAAAATTAATAGGATATTTATGATGTATACAATTAACAATAAACCTATTAAGATTTAATATCATATATTTCATTTATCACTAACCAATGTATTTTTCCAATTTATTTAGTTGATAATAATATTTCTATCAATAGAAATTGGGATATTTGAATTCCAGAAAAGTATTTTAATTATATTATAGTTAACGGCATCTCTTTTATCAAAAATATTACTATGTAATTTGTTATCTTTAATATGCTACAATACATCAAGGTAATTAGTTTTAAGAGGATTATTGTTAGTTTTGGTAAGGTTCAAGCAAAACGAATATAAAAATTAATATGTGAGGTAAATTTATTATTTTTACCAAAAACAATTAAGTCTTTTATATACCTAAAAATCTAAAATTCATTATTAATAATATAATTATTTTTATAAAAATGTAACAGATATTAACCGAACTATTGCTAACAGGTCCACAGTGAGGCAGACCTTTAATTTGTTAAAATAAAATGATTACTCTTAAAATCAATATACTTTTGCTTTAAAACTAATTCAATGAGAAATTTAAATTTGTGGAAATTTATACATTAAGCTTATGAGTACATTGATTTTCTAAAATTACCTTATATCATTAATATCTGTGGAATCCAATAGATTTTCAAAATCATTATTATGTATTGAATAAATATTTTTATATTAATAAAACCTATTTCTTTACTATTTTTAATTATAACTTTATTATCTTGATGGTTGATTAAGTTTTGCTAAATATTGAATATTTTGTAACATCTTATTTGAAGTAGTGATGCAGGTTTTAAAGCCATTTATAACAATGGAAGGGAGGGAATTTAACTGTATTTTTACACTTTAAATTAGGTCTTAAAAATATGTAAGGAAATTTATCTTCTGGAATACAAAAATACCCAATTTTCTATACATAGTTATAAAATGATCACCACCTTCTCTAGTACTAAGATCCAATTTAAGAAATATTTATTGCTCAGAAAGTGTTTGTACTTAGCGTACTAATATAAAAATATTTATAAATTACAGCAAATTATGAGGCACTTTATCAATGTAAGCAATAAATAGGTGTTTTTTTGTAAAATTATTTATCATCGATTTACATCTTTTATAAGTAACATCAGAATTAAATTGATAATTTAATTTCCTCAGGTCCCTTAACATATTTTACTTACATTTTTCAAATGATTCTATAGGTAAACCGTATTTAAGAGTTGATTTTGTAATCCATTTATTTAAGTATTTATTAATTTCATTTTCAACTATACCGTTGTTATTAGAAATTTTTAACCTAAAATCAGTGCCTTTATGCATGATATATTTTTAAAAATCTAATCTTTAGTTATACTTAAATAAATGATGTTATATTCATATGGATGATGTTCATCAGTAAATTTATTTTTGTCTAAACATTTACAATCATGTTATATGATAGTGAAATATTATTGGAAGTAGAGATAAGCCTTTCCCTTTTTTTACTATATTTAAATGCTTTTTTTAATCATAGGCTTTTTTAATATTCCTAATAGAAAAAAAGTGTCAAACGCCTATTAAATACACTATAAAATTTAATTCTATTAAAAGATTTATCCATAAAAAAACTCAGTATTCAAAATTTTAGAGTCAATAATATTATTTACATTTATATTGAATTAATGTTATAGGAAATTATGAATATACTTGATAATGAGTAACGCATGCCACTTCCTTAAATAATCATTGTTTAAAAAATATCAATAAATATTTCTATTTCCTTTTTGCTAACACCAAAAATGAAATGCTTCATCTTATTAATATTAAAGTCGTTTTCTCAAAAAGATGAACAATAAGCTCAGAATCATCAATTAAAAAAATTTTATCCTAATTTTTTTTCTTAGCCTTTTTCTATTTCTCTAGCAGTTCTTTTAATATTATCTCGTTGCGAAAATAAATATAACTTTTTTAATTTTATTTTTACTTGCACAATAATGTCTAATGTATTTTTAATTTAGTATATAACATTGGGTTCATATGGATAATGTGTGTTAAAATCTTTGGTAAAGTAATTTTCCTACCATACTCTATGGTTTGTATTTGGTATAACTTTAATAGTTGGTAGGTCAACATTTTTAAAATCATGTGAGTAAAATTGTCATTGCTTATTTTTATGAGAATTATTGGAATTATTTAAATTTCTTACATCATGTCTATATAGCGTAATTAATCCTGTTGTGAATTTATTAGAGTTTTGTCCAATATAATTATATTGGCATACTTAATATTTCAGGAGGTAAATATAATTATAAATGTTGCATAGATTAAATTTTGAATCAGAATCAAATCGATCCTTGTTTAACATAATTGGAATTTTACGTTTATTATCTTTGTACACCTATTTTATCTTAATTTAAGACTATTATTATTTTTAGGAATTAAATATTGGCTAACATTAATAATATAAAATTGGTGGTTTTCATTTTTGAGAGAAGCTAAATTTCTCACATCTATACATTCTTATATAGTTGATTACTATCAATAAAAATTTACGATCTAATTTCAGATTAAAAAAAAAAGAAATTAACAAATTAAAGCATTTGATGTTATCAAATAACATACACTTGCCAGTAAAGTGAAATGAGATAAAATTAAACTAAAAAAATAAATATTACTTTACTTATAAAACTTATATACACTAATTACACCTTAAGAACTTATGTTTTTTATACATATAAATAGTTCGAAAAATGTATATATTGATAAGGAGTTCACTGAACAAATTCAAATAATAAAACTTCTATAACGAACGGTAAAATATTTTTTAACTATGATTAAAAATATATTATATTTTGTTAAAAGTCTTAAAAATAATTAATCGAACAATTTATTGTTTACTAAAATTCGTCGGAATTAAATACTGGTCACAGTAAATTCTTCTGCTGATGAAAATATGTCCAGACGTATTGGAATCCTTTTACAAATAGTTAGTAATTAAAAGCCTATTTCTCAAGCGACAATAAACTCTCCAGGAAAGCCATTTATGTATAATAAATAAATGTGTTCCATTTTCTCAATAATATACATTTCAATAAGACAAGCCACTTTCAAAGAATCACAATCTGATAATAACTTACTTATGACTAATGGGGATGAAATTTCCTACGTATTTAAACCATGTGACTATTTCACATTTCAAATCGGCGAGATATTTTAACCGATTGACTATTAAACAAACTTAATAAATCATGTGGGAGAAAGCGCATATCAATATAATTCTTTAAGTAACTTAAGTATTTTTCGTAGAGTGCATATATTCTGCCCATTATCTATTGGTGCTTGCCTAACATGCACTCAGTAGACATTTGCATTGCTTTGTAAAATTATTCAATGGAAGTATTGACTTCTATTGACCTACAGAAGGTGCCGGAAAATGCAGATTATTCCTCTAAAAGCTTTCTATATTTATATTGCAAATGTATCTTTGTAGCGTCCGCTAAGAGGATTTAATCAAGTTTCGCAAGCAGTCTTTGACGAATGCAAGTATACTTTGAAGCGAGCATGTCGGCACAGAGATAGGTCAACTGTTGCGTAAATTCCAAATAAGTATTCCCCAGAACTTGTTGATAAAAGCCAGAGAATGAATTTGAAGTAATTAAGGTTGTTTTCGATCAATCGTATTTGAGTTCGCAACATGCTGCGACGCAGAGAAATTGCGACATTTAAATTAAATAATCAGATTTACTGGGAACTAGACAATGGGCCTTAAATATTGTTTCCTTAGTTAAGCAACGTTATCCAGTTTTATTAATCTTGAAAATGCAATTCTTTTGCTCAAGAGTATTTTTCTTGAAAACAATAGGCGTAATGTATATAAAAATATGCACATTTGAACTCTTAAATAGGTTATAAACAAGCACTTAGAAAAGTCCAAAATTAATGAGGTTTGCATAAGTAAATATTGTCAGTGATTTATATGAATCCTGTCAAGAAGCAAAAGGGAGAAAAAATGAAGGTAAGATATAATCTATAAAGGAAAAGAAAACAAATGTAATCTTAGACAATAGAGGTTGAAATAAGATCGATAAATTTTAACTAATAACAACTACGTGTGAAAAGTAAATAATTTCAACTATTTTATAGATAAAGTTAACTATTATTACTCCCACAGCTTGGGATCAATGATGCTCCATCCAAGATAAAAGTATACTGAGGTACTCCCGGATTTCCTGAAAGAAGACTTAAAAAGTGGTTCTGTCCATATAATGCATATTTCTTAGAGGAATCATTTAATCTTCGAATGATCCACAGCAAATCATTTTATTTTTAAATAGATATGAATGGATATATGTAGTTATTTTGAGGATTTTTTTATATGAAATCACAGTAATCATTTGGGGTTGTACTTTATAAACTGCTTCTGCAGAATCAGTGTTTTTAAAAAAGGATCCATGCATCGCCGAGAAGGCTACAAAGAACTTAGATACACAAAATACAATAAGAAAGATAAATTCCGGGGATAACAGGATGACTACAATTTGCACTGTATGTAATGTTAGCCAGCACACCCTTTTTTTTACAAAAACAGCTTGTTACTCGGTGTCCATGTTTACGTTGACCTCCTGCCACTGACATCAGAAATGATAGTTATTACTAGTAGTATTATACCCAATGGACCTTTGCTCGTCAACTAGCTAATAAGGGTTTGTATCGTTTCCTCCAGGTCCCAAAGATCGTAATACATAATTATAGAATATATTGAGACAGTAAATAGGAGCAAATAAACTTTTTATGAGCCTAGATAGATTTGCGGCACTAATAATTACCAAATATTTATTTGACATAGCTATAAAAATTCATATGAAAAATTGGATCACAAACTACCATATAACCATGTGTTGTTTGTTGAATTGTTTACATTATCTCACTTATTTACAAATTCATTACATTTTACTTATATCTCATTTGTGGCTTTTTTTTAAAAATAAAAGCACTTAGAATGAACACCTAACATTACAATTATGAATTACAATAATTAGAAATACTTTCGTTACGATTACACTGCAATCAGGCATTATTAGTATAAAAGAGAAAAATGTTGTTATTAAATAATAAAATCAATAACAGGATCATATTTCCTGTAAACATGGCATTATATATATATCATAGGTTTCCAACTTTTTTGAACTGTTGCCCCCTTTTATAGTAAATATTCGCTACCACTCCTTCCCACTATACTATATGTATACATATGTATACATATCTATGCATATGCAGGTTATTAAATAAGAAAGAAAATCATCGATAATGCATTGTGAATAAACATGGATTTGAGGATAAAAATGTTTTAATTTATGTTCAAATTCCTATAAATAGTTAGATACTAGCCTAAATTAACTATAAAGCATAAAGCATCCAGTATAATTGGAGTGAAACATATTTCTTTTAAAATTTATAAATTAATAATGATTTTCACGAAATTATTTTAATTCCTTTTTAAAGGGTTTATTATTAAAATTAAAAGAGTAAAATGTTTTTACATCAACACTGTATCTTTGAAAATATCACTTGCTGTTGATATTTGCATTATTCTTTAAATTTATTTAACGTTCTGAAGCATTTGCTATGTCCGAATTAGCATTGAAAATTTGTTTCGTATTGGAATTCTCTTAATGTTTAAGCACAAAATCACAAGACTATATTGTACTACATAATCTTTAAATAATACTTCTAATTAGTCTTATGTAAACTTCTTAAATATTTTGAAGGAATTTATCAAGAATTAACAGCTGCCATTATTAAAACAAATGAAATAAACTGAAAATTTTTTTTAAGAATCCTTATATGTTTTAAAAACTATGAGAATAAATATAACAAAAATGTTGAGTATGGATTCTATATTCATTGAATTGAAGAGCACGAATGCTTTTGTAACAAAAAAATGAATACATTAAAAAAAAACTGACAAAGGGAGAATGTAAAAAGAAGATGATTGATCAATTTTGTGGATTAACGTTGTTCTATTTATTCAACTAAATAATGACAAAGGAATTAGCAATTCTTAACCATGATCAGATAATGAGAAGTACACTTGAACAAGTACCCCATTCCCTAGATTTCCATGTCAATCACGTGAGGACTCTGGGAACTGAATTAGATTTAAATGCATAGAAGCTTTCATTATTCTGCACGTCAAACCATTGGGCATTTCCGCAGACCACGAAAGTCTTAACCACCAAACTATTACGGCACCAATAAAAGATGACAGAATTAGCCAAATTATTTATGACAAATTAGCCAAAGTTAATGATTTCAGTTTGAACTAACATTATTCTCGAGTTATCAGAGGAAACTGTTATATTTAAAATTTTATTTTGCATGCCAAATTTGTTTGAATTACTCAAAATAAAATTAGTCAATGAAGAATGAGTACTAAAATTTAAAATTTGTGTCAATATTATAAAAGGTTTTCAAGCAAATAGTGTAAATCGGTTGTTGGGAAACTTTGATGAAGCATATAACCCTGTCCAGGTATAAGCTCCAATCTTTAATTTTAGAATACCTGAGAAAATTTCTTCCGATATATCCAGAGTATAATCAAATATATAGTGTGTAATACAGAAAGTTTTTCTCTTTCTGTAATAATAATTTACATTTTAGTGAGTTTAAATAAAACTTAAAACTTGAAAAGTTTTTTCTGTTTACTACCATTAGTAGAATTTTAAGATGGAGTGAGGTCAAGCCAATCCTAGTGCAAGAAAGAAGTCTGAAGTTTCGAGAGGGTTAAGATTTCAGAGATTACACGGAAGAAGGTGAGAGGGAGCTCTGGGATTGGTTAACAGAATTTATCACAAGAGTTGCTATTAATAAATCTTAAGAATTGGGAACTTATCAGAGCAAGGGCAGCATTTGGACCGAATTCAAGCGGTAGACCCAAGAATCGAATAGAATGTCAAAGAAAAAGAAAACTTCTGTCAATCGAAATAACAACATCGAAGTTTAAGTTTAGTTTTCTGTGAAAGGGAGCTAATTAGCACCTTACATTCATATTTATATCATATCGATACTAATGTATACATCTCCTTAAATCCAATTAAACTTTATACAACAATGTGTAATTCGTGACTCTTATAATAATGGAATGAAGGTTCTTCAAGAAGTCTTGATTATTATATTTTTAATTTTAGATTTATAGCAGAAATTGCATAATCCAAAATATTAACAAAGATCCTAGAGCTGTACTTTTTAATTAAACATTTCTTTTTAAAGAACTGAATATGAATTTTTTTCCATGTTTTTTTTAACAAAATACGAAAAAAGAAAATAATTAGTATTTAAGAAATCTTGAGGCTTTTTTTTTCTTACGCAAAGGATTATTTTTAATTAAAACTCTAAAAACACGCTTCAATTTTCCCGTATCTGAAAGACTGCTTAGTGATTTTACAAGTGAAATCACTTCCTCATAACAAAGTCTTAAGCTGAGTAGAGAAATCCGAGTGAGTGTGCTAAAATGACATAAAAATTATCCACGCAGATAAGAGTATTATATGCCACAAACAAAATGCTATTCCTAGAAATGTGAAAAAATGAGACTAAGATTTGAAACACACGGGCAAAAAAATTTAATCCTCTTATGATTTATTTAATGAATGAGGAATCTAGCTTATAATTAATAAACCTTTTTCTTTCGTTAGTCATTTTATGAATTTCCGTGCTTTGTTTTTTCCTTGAGTATATATATTTGTAATAATGTTAATTCAATACAACCTAATTATTGTTCTAACGTATTGTATTGGAGCAGGCTCAAAATTATGAGATCTGTCGCCAATTGCTTTCATTTTACTTTGAGTGAGTCAGTGAGTGAATATATTAACGTCCACTGTTTAGCTAGACGAGGGCTCCCAACTTGGGTAAAAGCGCTGCGTGCTGAGGCCCGCGTATATCTAATTTTCGTTTCGTAGACGAGGGCTTGGGGGGACGGACCACGTAATTTTGAAACATGGTCAAGTGACGAGGACGTCACATGAGCTAGTACTCACTCTCCTAACTACCACACCACACAAACGGGAGGACGTTTGCACTCTCGACAGATTGAACGTGCATCACGCCTCTACGCAGATGATCTTTAGTGTTGCTCATTTTACTTCAAAAGGCAACTTTAATGACAGAAACAGGCAGTGCCGTTTTATCTATTTGGCTCTTGGAGCGGGCGCTCAGGGGCCTAGATAAGCTGGACCTAACCAGATTTTCTGGTTATAAATTTCAATCCTCCAGTGTCAAGAGAGCCGGTAGATATTCTGCTTTCAGGGCTCAAAATGAGCTTAAGCTGGCACTGCAAACAGGCAATCTGGCCAATTGAACAATCGTTAGAAAAAAGATGTCATTGTTGGCTTCTCTAACATCTGCGCAGATGCACAAACTTTATTATTTTATTAACAATTAATTTATGATCTTGATGAATAATATCAATCAGCTTAATCAACATAATTAACTCTAAAGAGATTTTTTCGCTGCTGATGTCACTCTATTCCTGTTATTTTTTAACTCATTTTTCAACACACGAAAATAGTATAATTTTAACATTTGTAAAATTGTGCTTTAGAAGCTCTTTTTTTTCAATAGTCTAAGAAATGTATCCGTTGATAGTAAATAATGAGTCTTTCATACACTTGTCGCTGTTGAGTTACCTACTTAATACATTTAAATTTGAATGCCAATTACCAGATAAAAATTTTCCAAATCTTAAAATAGGAAATGCTGAATAAAAAATTAAAAATTATTCTAAAAATATAAATTATTAAAAAAGTTCTAGGTATTTATATTTCATTTCTACTTAATCCAATATTTCATGTAACTTGTAATGTTAACTTAAAAATACTTCAATCACTTAAAACAAATTCAATAATGAAAATATTCAAAAAAGAATTATACATTAAAGAAATCAACCACACATTAAGAAGATGCTTAATAGTAAATCCTTATTAAATATTGATACATTTTTTATAAAATGTTTTTTGTGAATACGCAAAAGTAATTTATAAACTACATTTTTTATATTTAAAATAATGGTATTAATTCAAAAAGTCTTATGTTCCATAAAATATAAATATACTAATTTAAAAATCCCCATAGAAAATTGCAAAAACTAATAATCGAAACATTTTGAATGATCTGTTAAATTAGTCATTTGCAAGAAGTAAGTTAGGACTTTATCCCTTAACATTTTTTTTTATTATGTCAGGAAATAATAGTTCGATCCAAATCCAATTCAAAACAACCAATACTAAGAGTGTTCCTTACATAATTCTGCAGAACATCAAATTTTATAATGGAAAATTCCTTTTCTAAAATAATTTAGTTAATATATTAAGTAAGAAAAAATTAATTAATTCTTCAATAAATATTATTTAGTTTCTTTTTGAGATAATAGCAGTGACGAAACTTTTGTATGGCTAAGAATACATTTATGTAAATTATGAAGGATGTTCAATTTTATGACTATATATATATATATATATATATATATATATAATAGGACTGCTGACTTAGGACTGCTCTTAAATTTATATAAAAGGGTGGTTTAACCAGTTTTGAGTTTAGTTAAATTCCCCACTTTCTGTTTAAAATACTGAGAGAAATCCTAGGGAAAATATTAGATAGAAGTTTGAAATCCATTGAAAGAAAAATGTAATTTTCCTAAAATTGCATTGAAAAAGGCTTAGATCACGATGAATCAGTGAACAATAAACAAGTTATTGTCTGATTCCTGATCCAAAAACAGATTCAAAGCGTCAATATTACATGCTGAATAGCAATAAGTATACAATTATATTTTTAAAATAATTAAAAATTAATTAATTTAAGTCAAATACTTAAATTATGGAAGTAATAGTAATATATTTTTATGTATTTGTGCACACTAAAATATGTTTAAAAATGAAATTATTGTACATATTATTTTTAAGAGCAATGTTATGCCATCTGGGAATTGAATATGTAGGCAATTAAAAGTAGAAAATACTTGGAAAATATGAATGTTTATTATACATTCTTTAATAAAAACAAACTATTTAACTACAAAAAAGAATTTAATCCATAGAATTTCTTTATACAAATAACTATTAACAAAACCCATTGTTTAATACATGTATATAATAGTTCAATAGCTTATAATGCTGGCAACATACTGTTTGATTACTGTATTTTAATTCGAATTACCAGTAAAAAATTGTGTAATGTGCTGGAATAAAAAATTTCTCTTTCCGCCGACCTTCAAGCCTCTAAGCAAACAGAAAACAAACAACAATCTTTTACTCCAAATCACATACCTCCAAGACTTAATCTATGTCAGAAATAAAGCTAAAATAAAATATAATAAACTCTAAATCCAATACACAAAGCAAATTACTACAGATTATAGAAATAACTTTAAAAAGCACTCAAAAAACTCTTGGACTAAAAAGTTAGAAGCCCTTAACACTACCAAAAACAGCCTATGGCAATATCACGCATTTTTTCAGGAAAAACGCTCTAACATTCTTAATTTTAATAAACACTAACACTATCTAACACTTAAAAATAACTTCATAGAAAACAAAAGGCCTGATGATAAAATTTACCCTATTGATGATAACATTACTAGCACTTTAGAAGACTTTTTCTTCTACCCCCTCCTTTTCCTATTGCTCCTACTAACCCAGACGAAATCACTTATTACGTCAGGAATCTCCCCATTAACAAAGTGGTAAGAAGCGATAATATTACCAATAAAATGGTTCAAAACTTTCCACTTAAAAATATTATCATACAAACATATTTAATTAATACAATTTTAATTCTTGGACATTTTCCAAATAATTTGAAAACTGCAATAGTTTTCCCGATTAAAAAACCTGGCAAAAATAGTCATAATCCCGATAGTTACAGACTGATTTCCCTTCTAAGTATTTTAAGTAAAATAACTGAACATGTAATTCTTAATAGATTATATATTTTTACTAATGATAACGACTTCATTAATCCAAATCAATATGGGTTCACCAGCCATCTTTTTACCTACCACCCGCTGCTCAGACTTACTGAAAAAATCTCTTCTGGATTTCAGAGAGTCAGGTCCACTGGGGCTGTTTTTCTAGACCAAGGGTGGCCAACACTTTTAGGAAGAGTGTCACTTTTAGATAAAAAATAATTAAGCGTGCCACTTCCAACTTTTCACGAACAAATAAAAAGGTGAAAAATGCTCTACTTAGTTATGTTCTAATAGAAAACATTTGCTCACAAACGTATGTGGACTTAAATCTACAACAATATCTGACAGCCAAATCGTGTAAATTTGAAAAATTACTTGCTAGTACAAATTTCCGAAATTCGATAAAATTCATTATATTTGCTTTTCAATGTAATATGGTGCTGCCTACAATAATTTCGATTTGGATTTCTGGTGGGTAACAATTAAAATTTTGTGGAGAAAGTGAATAAAAGATTTATGAAAAGATTTGCATTTGCTTAATCATCTTGAAAATCGTCAAACCAAGGACTGAAAGAATCCTGCAAAAATTAATATTAAATTTTTAAATCTATCACAGCTTGGAGCACCATTAATTCTGATAGATAACTCCTGAATTAATGTGAAATATGTAAATTTTCTTCTCCAAAATCAAGCCAAAAAAAAGTAAAAGTTTGTCCTTAAAAGAAAGTATTCGACCAACTAGGGTAGGAAAAATACAATCTTTTCTCTGTAATCTTAAATTTAAATTATTTTAATGTCCCATAATATTGGTAAGAAAAGCTAAATTACATAGCTGTCTTTATTCTAGATTCTAGAATAGCTGGTACTCCCTGGGTAATCCAGTGATTTCTCTCTTCTAGATATTTTAAAATATGTATATATACCGCTCCCTAAAATTTCAAAATCTTCCAAGTAAAAAAAAATCTTTGGAAAGCTAAGTCGTAAAACAATCTAGGTGCCTTCTTTAGACAATAAATTTCTGCTGTAGCGCATTTAAGTTTATTTAAAATAATTTTTTTCTAAGACAACAACACATTTCAGCATAAGTGTAAATTAAAAATTGTTTTTTGTTATTAACTTTTCTAATTTTAAAATTTTTTTATTAAGCCTTCGCGTGCCACTGTTACAACTCCGCTGTGTCACATTGTGGCACGCGTGCCACGGGTTGGCCACCTCTGTTCTAGACATTCAGAAGGCTTTTGACAGGGTCTGGGGCAATGGACTCATGTACAAATTTATTATTAACAATTTTCCATCTGCTTTAATTCATTTAATTAATTCTTATTTAGTTAACAGATCCTTCAAAGTAAGAGTGAATGATGCTCTTTCTTCTTTCAATATCAAATATGATGTGCCTCAGGGTAGTCTCCTTAAGCCCCTGCTATTCAACATATATTAATGATGTACCCACTCACCCTCAAACCAGTACTAATATTTACTCTGATGATACTGCTATCCTGGCTACTTATAAAATTCACGACACTATCACCCATGCACTCAACTCCCACCTACACCTTCTTGAAAACTTTTTAACACATGAAAAATAAAAATTAATGTAGATAAAACAATAGCCTTACTCTTCACCAGGAGATGAAAACCACTCACACCGCCAACTGTCTATTCCGCACCACTACACTGGTCTCAGAGCACGAAGTATCTAAGGGTACTCCTAGAAAAAATTTATCATGAAAATAACACATCATATACGAGCGTGAAAAATTCCGGAACGCCTTACGCTCAATTTACCCCTTAATTTGCCGTAATTCTCAAATGAATCTTTAAAACAAAGTACTCCTCTACACTGCTATTTTTCGGCCCATCTTAACGTATTCTTGCCCTGTGTGGAGCTATGCCGCTAATTCAAACATTAAACTTTTAGAAAATGCTCAAAATGCTCTAATCAGAAATATAACTAAGGCTTTTAGATACATTAAAAATAGAGATATTTATAAAGCTATTAACATTTATCCTTTTAAGAAATATATTCAAAAATTGGCAATTAAATTTTTTGATAATCTGCCAAATTCGAATAACTCTAATATCTTAAATCGTGAAAATTACAATCCCAATGTCAATACTAAGAGGCTCAGAAAAACCCTTCTGGACTCGTATAATCGCCCCTAGTAATTAATTACGTCATTCTCCTCGTGGCGAATGACCATTTTCTAAATTTTCATTATATTTTTATATGTATCATTGTTTCCTTTCTTATTTTTAAATTATATTCTCAATCTACAACCCACACAAGCAAGTACTTTTTCCAATCAATTTATGTTCCATAACCTTAAGGCAGCCAATAGAGTGTAACTCACTTATTCTTTTCGACCAATAGCAAACGAGTCTCTCGTCCGCTTACTCAAAAAATTTCCATCACATCGGATGTCTCCGAAGCAGTCTCCGTACCCTTGTTTTTTCCAGTCCACCAATCAGGAAGCTCCCTCTCAATCCAGCCTTTCCACTTCAAGGCCCAAATATATTTCGATATGGGATGGAGGAAAGCCTCGCATTCCATTTTCCTATGATGTCAAGAGTTTGTATATAAAAAATCTTGGACCAGAAATTATGTGATACCAACGCACGTTTTTGGAATTTTTTTCCTATTAAATTTTGGACTGAAGGTATTTTTTGTACATTCCCTTACACACACAATCTTGAATCTGGAATAAAAATTCCTTCATTTATAGAAAAATTTGAAATCGAGGTTACGTATTTGCACAGTTGAAGTAGTTACTCATCAGATATGTAAACATACCAAAATCCATATGTTTCTATTATGGTTCTACATCTGTCTCGATATCAATATTGCCGATTCTTGGAAAATTCATCTTTTTCTTTTGTAGCGGAACATTTCGGCTTATGATTCTTCTACAATATCATTCGAACGTTCAATTTTGGGTTGAAAATTGAAATATCTTGCAACACGGATTCAATCAATTTTCTTCTATATAACTTTCCTGTTCAAATAGTAATATGATCGAAATAGTAAATCTCAGACGATATTATCGTTTACATGTTCCATGTTCTTGGTTCGATGGCTCCTGCCTGCCCTCTTTTTTGGAGTTTTTTTAAAATTTTTTATTATTCTATTTTACATTTTCTCGGTACCTTTCTTCGGCAACCAAAGAAGGCTAATCAGAGCCATTTCATTTGATTTTGCATTATTTTATTCTTGATTTCTTAAACTGTTTGTATACGAATGTGTAGCTAAACATTACTTTAATAGATTTAAAAAAAATATTTCCATATTGATTCCAAAATAAATGACCAAGCGTTTTAAGAAAGAAGTTGTTAAAAATAGAATTATTTGATCATCATTCCTATTAAATATCAAATTATGTAAAATAATTTTTTTTCGTTCGGTACTTGCTGGTGATTTTATAATAAAATGATCAACATCAAAATTATTGTCCTTTATTGCAAACTTTTCATTAAATAAATAATAATAAAAATAATTAAAAAAATAAGAGTATTTTTATTTCTTTCGTACATCAAACGAATATTTTTGGATCTTTTAAAAATATAAATTTTAAAATTCAATCATCGAATGAAATTTCAAAAAAAATATTATTTTTATACGATTTTACTTTAATTAACCCGCGGTCACTCGCGCCTGTTTTTGCTACTGTCGTTACTCGCGGGGTGTAGAGAACACCCCAAACTTTTAACACGTGTATTTAAATATGAAAAAATTAATAAAAAGTGTGAAGTGAATTATATTTCAAAGGCAGAATTTCTTATGTACGAAACATTATAAAGTATGCAAAAAAAAAAAAGGCATTGAAAATTTTTTTAATAAATTTAAGCGATACCAATATGTCTTTCAACTCCAAAGCTGTCAAGAAATTATGGCAGAGATAACTCTGACGAATGCATTTTTTTTCTTTCCTCAACGGATTTGCAGCTTATAATTAAGCATAACGTGAAATACGTATTAAATCTAAACATGAATCTCTAGTAAAAAAATATAAATATATAGTTTAAAAACTTAATAATTATAATTAAAAAAATTAAATATTTTCCCCTTCAAAGTCGTTGGGGGTTTATATATTTTGGAATCAGATAATTAGTATATATACCCCTTTATTGTATTTTAACTATACTTTTCACTCATCTTTAAATATTGCTTATTCTTGAAAGCTATTACATACATCCATAAATTTTTTGTCACTGTTTTGTTCAAAATATGGTTCCAATATAGTTTCTTGTACAAAAGTGAATGCGTCACTAGAATTAGTTGTGGAATTTAAAATCAAGTTTGGTTATTTTTCAGAATAAGGCTCACACAAAGATGCATAAAAAAGAACTGTTTTAGCTATATCTACTTAAGCAAAATTTATATATTGATGGAAATAAAGTAAGTTTCTTTGTAATGTCAATAATATTAAAGAATCTAATTCATATTTGTATTTTGAAATATATATATATATATATATATATATAATCAAAATTTCTCTACAAGAGAGAAATTTCTCTACATTTCTCTCTCTCTCTCTATATATATATATATGTGTGTGTGTGTGTATGTGTGCGCACGCGCGTGTGTGTATGTACATATATGTCCATATGTATCTATCTATCTATATATTTATTTATAAGTATACAATACATAACACAGAAGAGCTTCTGTACACTATCACATATACACAGAGATCTAGTGTTCTTTATAATATTTGCTTTACAGCTTATCTTTCCATGAAATCAGGCATCATTTAAACTTTCTGATTCTAGAAATAAAACCCTTAACAGGCTTTATAAAGACTCTTATTTTAAGGTTGCTATCAGTGTTTCTTTGCTGAGCTCATTTAGTTTCATTCAAAACTTCTGAATCGAACTTCAGTTCAGAATAAATGAGGTGAGCTATATATATATCAGACTTTCAAAAACATCCTTAATGCATTTGGAACACGTAAGCATTTTTTAAAAAAAGGCTGCAATTAGAATCATTGAAGTCGCCTTTGACGTCCATTTGTTTTAATATTGATATGACGTCAGTACTTTTGATATTGATTAGTTTTATTTTTGACATCGATTGACGTTAACATTGACGTGTTGTTACTTATTCTGTGTACAACGAAATACAAATTTACTTCTTTCAATTGGATTGCGAAAAATTCTTATGTGGAAAAAGAATAAAAGTCGTGTAACCATATGTAAAAATAAAAATGAGACATGAAATGTTAAGTCCTAAATTCATTTAAAAATAAAATTATAAATTTTCTAATAATTAGTATTATAACTATTAGAATTACTAATAATTAGTATATATTAGTATTTATATATATTTCCCTCTAATCAAAGTTAATTTAATATCAGTGAAATAATTTGTGAAAATAATCTCTAGTGAACTAATTTATTATATATAAATTTAAGTTTATACACAGAGAGAGAGAAATCGATTAAATTAGTTGCTTTAAGTTGAAATAGCTCTTTTATTTTGTTAAAAGAAGGAAAAGAAGATTGAGCGAAAATTCAACTAAAGATGCCCTATACATTAACTAGTAATACAAAAAAGTGACACATTTTGTGATTTTATTTTCGTATTTATTTAAAAAAGAAAAAGATTTGAAAAGATTTAAAGCCTCTGGTTTGATTTTTCCTTAACGTCGTACACTAAAGCAATTGAAGAGCAATTGGAATCTAAACTCATAATTTTGAAACTCGATCAAGTGACGAGGATGGCACTTTGCCTGGCACCTCACAAACGAAACTTCCACATCCCAATAACATAAGGATTTATACTATAAAAGAAAAAAAATAAGTGCATCAGTCCTTTACTCGGCAGATCTTCAGTAACACTAGAGTGTGGCCGTGGTAGCCAAGTGGTCTAGGCATCGGATCGTAGCTAGCATGTCATGAGTTTGATCCCAGTACCACTGAAGACCTGCTGTGTAGGGGAGTGATGCACGTAAAATCTGTCGAGAGCTCAAACGTCCTCTCGTTGGTGTGTTGTGATAGTTAGGAGAGGGAGTGCCAGCTCAGGTGTCGTCCGCGTCACTTGACCATGGTTTTCAAAATTCCGCGTTCCGTCGCCAAAAGCCCTCGTGTAGCTGAACAGTGGGACGTTAATATTCACTCACTCACTCAGTAAAGCTAGAACTCGAGCTCATTACACACCGGAAACGAATTTGGAACGTTGATGACCAGGCAACCAAGGCCACATGTAAATCTGGCCTATAACGTGCACTTTTAACACAAAAAATAAGATAGAAATAACGAGTGCGCTTTATACGCCGGGTATAAAAATGATAGTTTAAGGGGGGGGGGAGCGTAAAAAAAATTAGACTTTTACATACATCGAAATAGTGTTTATTTAAAAGAAATGACATTTTTTATGACGTTAAAGAGTTGTAGTTCTTGAAGTACACTATCCCTATTTAAAGCTTAAAATACTACCTCGAATAAATGATTTCAAAGCATAAGAGCATTGGACACGTACATTTCATGTTTCTTCGTAAAAAAAGGTGTCGCGTTGTACGGCAAATATATCTGTCTAAAAATTAAAAATTCCAGCTTGAAAGTACAGGATGCCGGAAAGTTATGTGTCAGATTTTACGGTAAATGCTAGTGCGAATTGCTGAAATTTAAGAGACCTTAAAACAAATATATATATATATATATATATATTTATATATATATATATACAAGAAAATAATATACAATTTTGTTAAAAGTTTTAAAATTGTTTTGAAAAGGATATTTAATATTTTACTACTGAACTAAACAATGAACTAATGCAATGACATAATAATAACGCAAGAAGCGATTCTTGTCTCCCCAATCCCATAATCTTCTGCATTAAATTACCCATGTTATCTTCTTTTCTAAAAATACATCAGTCGTAACTAAGCTTTGAACTGTCGATCTTCATGTATTGTTTGAACGGAATACCCTCCCCTCTATTTGAGTCCCCCTTCATGCAATTACAGGAACACTTTAATTCACACCTAACAACGTTTTGATTAATTCGAAACGAGTCGCATCGAAAGTCCTTTGACATTAATAAAATTCTTGCTTACCAAGAGAGGGGACAACCATTTTCATTAACCTTATTTGCTACTAAGGGGAAAGACTGTCGGGCAAATTTTGCACCAATCGGTTAGGTCGAGGGATCCTGTGCGCCGAAACTAATTATTTGCTTTCCTGGATGAGAAGTTTGCAGATATATGAGGAAGGAATGCGTTGCGATTCTCTTGCCCAGAGGTCACGCAGCTTATCGAGCTGAAAGACGAACCAGGATTACGAATAATTCGGCGTTTACAGGACCTAAAACAGGCCTAGGCGCCATCATTACTGGTGTAAATATAGAATATTATTGAAAGTTATAATTGTACATATCATTGTTGAGGGATGTTTTCGCGTGTTTTTTTTAGTTTTTTAAATATTTATTATATGTTATCAACTTTTATATTTACATGAGAATTGGAAACATTTATTTAGTAAGGATCGTAACTAAAAATAAGCTCATGTAACTGAACACTAAATTATGGGCAAATTAGAATTTTTACATAAATTATTTTCAAGTGAGTGAGTGAGGGAATTTTGGGTTTTATGGCGCAAGAGCCAATTTTGGCTAAGCTGCGCCAAACTACTTTTCAAATATTTAAAGTATAAAATTGTCAAAAAGTTTTATAAAAAAATTAATAATAAAATGTAAAATCACAAATTGTGTGTAAAAAGTAAATTTTAAAATAAAATAAATGGATTTTTTGGTGGGGATTTCCCTCACCAAGTCCGCAAAGTATGATTGAAAAAAGTCATTTCCGATTTCTGGTCGGTGTTAAAACGCAAAAGTTTACTTCTTCCTATTCAAACATGTTCTCTTCATCTGATTTGTCTTGTATTGGTGTACTTTTTTTTCAGTTTATATGGTGTCATCTTTTTATTTCTATTGCTTTAGATATGGTTTAAAGAGGACGCTTTATTTACGAGGTTTTAAAGGTCGTTTTTTTACTGCAATGGATGCAACTTTAAAGGTATATTAGATTTGGAAATTTGAATATGAGAGGTACTTGTTCCAGTGAATTTAGCTGGAAGATTTTTTCTTGATTTCTTAACTATTGTTAAATCCACTAAAGTATGAAGGAACATTTGTATTAAATGTAGGAATAGGTGGCTCTGGATTCTAATATTGTGTAGGTGCTATTGTAGAAGTGGAAGGTAATAAGTGTACTTGAGCGGAAGATGACGATGTGAAAACTATAGGAATAGATGCTGATATATTTTGTTTCGAGAAGGATGAAGTGGTTGAAGTGGATAGATTATTTTTGTAATATTTTCATCCGTTTTTGTTGAATTGTTTATAGTAGAGGATTTGATAGCCTGAGCGTAAGTTTGAGATAACTATGTTATTACTAATTTTCGAGCTTCTAAGTTATATTTATATTAGTTTTAATTTCTCTCTCACTCTCTCTCTCTCTCCTGTATTGTATCTGTTTTTAAGCTTTCTACTTCGGACATAAGTTTGAATCAATTTGATGGCTTTGAGAACAATCAATGCATTTTAGTTCTACAATCCGTGGAAGAATATCCAATAAAAGCACATCAGGAGCACGTTAAATTTTCGAGACAGACAGTATGGGAATGTCCGAACCTCTGGCACTTATAACAGCGCAGAGGATTCGGTACGATTGGTCGGATTTTAAGTAATATTTTAGCTGGAAGTTTTGGTCTATTAAAAGTCTGAATTAAGTGTTTAGTCGGAATTACTGTTGCTTCTTTTTTATTGTAATTCTTCTGACCTGATCTGAAAATCCTTCTACGATTTCTGCATCAGGGATGTTCAACAGGTCAGGTTCAGAAATGACACCGCTGCAAGTGTTGAGTGATTTATGAGGACATATTAATACTGGTGAATCGATAAAAGTTTTTGTCAGGAGAAAAGACTTTGTTTGTAGGGCAGATATAGTTTCTATAAAAAGATCCCCGGAAGTAAGCGTTTTATAGATTTCTGTTCACCTCCTATTGCAATGAGTGCTTTTTGAATGACAAATGGAGATTTAGGTAATGGTATCACTAAAAATCCTACATACGTAGCAGTTTCATCGGTATTAATTTTGGGTAATACGAGGCCTTTACCCAGCACAGCTGATTTAAATCCATATACGCAAAACAAATTTCATCCTGGAGTGCCTCCATCTACCACGGAGTCCAACAAGGGAGGCAGTGTGCCGATCATCTGGCAAAAACCAGACACGATGCTTACCTGGAGTACCCCCAAAATATAGTGCTACAGCATCAGGGCGAAGATCCAACGGGTAAACCTGCCACCCCTTATCTGCAGCACTAATCCTACAGCAATGTCTCCGAAGAGACTTATCACCAGCCGATTGACAGGAGCTGGCTCACTCCTGCCTCCCATCTACAGCGAAGCTTGGGCCAAAGGTATCCCCAGAACATCATTTTCCTCCTTACGGAACGCCGCACACGGTGAACATGCGGGTCGGAAAACCTACGGTGTTAGTCAAGGGAAAAAGTAATAATACGAATATCGAAATAAATAATCGAAAAAAATAAGAAAAGTTGAAACTAATTTGAGGCAATACAAAATAAAAGCAAAATATGTTATAAATAACGATTAATGAGCAATCTAATAAAAATAAAATTACAATAATTGTATACATTTACATTTCGAAAAGTTGTCTGTAGTCTAGACGGGAAAAGAAAGGATGAATGGAATGACAAGAAGGGGAGTCGAAAATAGAGGAAGACCACTAGGGTATCCCGGGTTCGTGACACCCGTGTTTACCAAAGACAGTAAACCCCTTGGGAAAAGGAAAAGATCACTAGGGCACCTCGATTGTGACACCCGCACTCACCTAAAGAAGGTGAGTCCCCTTAGGGGTAATTATTTTCAAACTAATTAACCCGAGAGAAGGGCGCTCTCAATAGCAATTATTTTAAATTAATGTTGTTTTAACTCTCTAAAGATGACTTTTTGTAAAGTATTAATTAATTTTGAATCAGGACTACAGTAATAAGAACGGCAATTAAACAATACTCCACTCAAAATATTTTTGCTTCGTCCACTCGGTGATTTATAAATAAAGCAGGGTTTCAACTTTTGTAGATGATCCTCGGTCAAATTAATTCTCAAATACAGTAGACTCTTATTATATATAAAACTTCTTATTATATATTTTGCCACCTGATAAGTTTTAATATCCAAAATTTTACATTTTATAAATGCAATGAGTACTAACCAAAAACGTATTTTGAAACATTTGTTATATTTATGCTATACGGATAAATTTCTATTTAACACTAAATTTGCCAACACATTTTATGTATACCTATTTCGACCACTGGCGGTCAAATGACCACTGTTTTAAACAAGCTTTATATTTTCTTCGGTTAAATATAAATAATATTGAATTTAACATTGGAAATAAAACACAAAATAATTAAATAATTAGAAAAATTTATTTCTTTTTGATTTTAGGAATATACAATTTTAGAAAGATCAGAAATTGAAAAGGTATATTTTACTTCAGAAATTTATATAAATGTCGCTATCCACATTAAAATAAAATTTGTTCGACGTCACAGTTTTTACTTGATATCAAAAATGCACTTCTTATTTTGCCTTTCATATGATTCCGTTTCAAATGTCTCATTGGTATTAATACTTCTTCGAAAATAGAGTAAGAAACGGAGATCTTACAGTTTCGAAATCTTGATTTTTTGCCCCACAGCTCCATCAATTGAAGTTTCAATTTTCTGATCTTTCTCTCTCTTCACATTCACCTTCAGAACTAGAGAAGAATCTCATTCTTTTTCATTCCCTTCTTGTATACACTGTGTTCTCTTCCTCATTATCCGTCAGTCAGGCTCAGAGTCAGTGTCCAATAGATCAGCGTTTCTCAAACAGTAGGGTGAGCCCCTCTGCAGGGGAGGACGTGATTACCCTACTTGGGGGACGCGAGCATATCGAAAAGTCGAAAATAACAGATTATTTAAAAAAATTATTAATTTCTGAATGAAAGGAAAAAAAATACATTCTGCACACAAAAGTTTTTTAAGGGGAAGGGGGAGGGGAATCCAGGGTTGAAAGTCCACCATTCTCGTATCATACCTTAATACGCCCCGAAACATTATTTTTATTTGTTGATTTTATACAAAAAAACATTAAAAAGTAAATTAATAATTAGCATTACTATAAAATAAATTGTTAATAACAAATATTTAATTAAATTTTACTTACTATATGCATAGGATTACCATCAATAAAATAAAATCAAGAGCTATGGGTGGTCTGGACCCATGGCCCCCCCTCCCCATCCTTGTGGGTGCCTTTGTTTGCCACAATAACAAATAAAATACCTATTTATTCTGATACAGTTTACTTATAAATGTATAAAGATTGCTTAATTTATTTAATAATTAATTTATCAATACTAAGTTAAGAACAAGTTTAATAATTATTGCTGATTCCCATAGAGGCTTGTCATATACAAAATTGTATATAAAATTTAGTTTTTTTCTTGATAATTTATATGTTTTATAATTAAATTCGTAATGTAGCTTTATCACGTCTAAGTGCATTATTTCTGCATTCAATACATTGTTATTTTATGGAGGGGGGCGCGATGAAAATTATGAATGAAAATTCGGTCGTAAATATTGAAAGTTTGACACATACCACCAAAAATCATAAATACCACCTCACTCTAAAATGTTCTTCATTTGCTTTCGTACATAGCTCGCTTGCATTATTTATTTATGTCAACAATTTTCTTTGAATTGGCACTTTAGACGGGGATTTATGATTTTGAGAAAATACAAAAATAAGATTACTGTATAAACTTGTTTGTATTTTTTTTATAACCCAAAGTTTGTAGGGTATTATTATTACAAATAGAACTTCCTGACGATGACGCAAATGATTGTAATGATCGTTGTTTTGTTTAGTGAATTACCACCAGCCGGAACTCTGTATCGAACAAACTGTACCGAAGCACATAAAACTACTTGGACATCAAAGAAAACATAGACATTCCCTTGGAAAACTTGAAAATTTGAGATTTCAGTGGAGATAGCTTTATAGAATTTCATGTATTTTCTAGTAGTAAAAATACCACTCATAGAAGATAACGATAGAGTACATACGATTTTCAGAGAAAACGATATATTGGAAAATTAAGTGGTAATGTATTCTTAAAAAATAATGCAGTATGTTGAAAAAAAATAAAATTCTAGAATTTAGGGTTTTTTTTAAAGCTTCAAAACCGATCATTTGACCTCTCTAGTAGGTTTCGTTAATTTCGATGTTAGTAAATATGTTTTAATTAGCAAGAATAAGCTCAAGATGTAAAAAAGAATAAACATAATTTCATAAAAACTTATATTTATTAATAGTAATTTAGTCTTTATGAAATAGCTTTTAATGTTTCCATCCTTGTAAAAATTCTAGTAATTAAAGAAGTTTACCATCATATAATTTTAAAAAATAAAAATACATGCAACAAGATTAAGTACAATTTTTTATTTGTCTCTCTCTGATTATATATATATAGCGATTTAACTCTTAAATATTCCTTTTATCGGAACCAAGTATAAATTTAGATGCATCTATGAGCGAATAAAAACAGCTGTTATACTAGGTTTTTATTGATGAACAAGCACACATAACAGAGAGCATAACAGTTCACAAAAACGAAGAAATCAAAAATTACCACTCTCCAATTACTCTAGTGGAATACCAACATATCGTTTCTATGAGTCCCGTAATGAAAAATGATCATTCTACACCTTTCCATGCTAGCTCGTTGATTGAAAGTTGGTATGATGTCGTTTAGTGACATAACTCCAGAAAAAAACCAAACTCATGGAAGTTAAAATTATTATTAGCTAAAAAAAGGTTTGAGTTTTTGAAAGCTATTAATGCGAGAGAGATGCCTTTAATAGTTTAGGCTCAGAAACTATTTAATGAAAAAGAAAGATAAAAAAAAAATAAAAATCTTCATAAAAGTTCGTCGAATTTCTAATTCAATCAATGCACTAATAATACAAAAAGAAGTAGAAAGAGAAGCATTGAAAGTAAATTAAAACTTTAATAACATCCAACAATAGAATTTACATTAAATCCTTTCTAACTGGTAAACAGCAAACTATTAAGCCACGGCAGAAAGAAACTTAATTATCTCTTAAATTACTCAAATATGTTCTCAATTATTTGTATAGCGGAAGTCTGTGTAATAGACATAAATTGTTTAAATCTTATTAGCTTAATAGGGTTAATTTAAAGATGCCTTTGAAAAAGTGATGTTTTTCTTCTATGCGCAAAGATGCTGTTGCAGCTTAACTTTTAAGCTAAAAGTCTTAATTATACTTTCACTTTTTTTTTCTCATTTATGTCCAAGCCTGCTTTTAAAATTTTTTCCCTAATTCGAGAGATAAGAAACCTTTCTTTTCAACGTTATAAATTGCAACCCTGTTTCATGTCCTTTGTTTTCTTTCGTTTTCCCATTAGCATTGTGGGGGGAAGCCCATGTTAGAAGCTTGTGATTGTAAAAACACAATGCACGTACTTCTTACTAAATAAAAGGTTTTTTTTATTACATGAAGGGAAACATTTTAAACTTCAACTAGCACTTCTCTAGGTAAGAATTATTTGTAAATTCTTTTGCAGTGACTTAAATTTTTAATAAAATATCTAGCATCGTTGCATTATTTGGAATTTTCAAGGAACTTACTGCAAATGTATTATGAGTTATTTATCTTACGTAGAAATAATTATCAAGCACAAATTCTTAAGAACACATTTAATACGTTTGAGGACGCATAGCTACTCAAATTTATCATACAGAGTAGAAAGAAAAGCTGTTTATGCCTCTCTGCCCATGAATGAGTTTTAAGGAAGTACAGTGAAAATAGTTTAACACAAAACTGAGAGGACTGAAATATTTTTTCGTGCTAAGAGAATTTGGTTTTAAAGGGTATTACAAAAAAAAACATATATTAAGTTTATAACAATAAGTTTATATGAACGTATTTAATAGAAAACAAATGAAACAAAAACATTCACTGGAACAATATTAACTTATTTCAAATTTTTCCAGTCTTTTTTGAAAAACAACTTTTATTGAGAGTTTTTGGAAAAATAATTTGGTATTTTTTTCTTTTCATTGTGTTTTTTAACATCAAATTGTCAGCAAATTGATTCATTTTGTTATTCATTTCACCGTTTGTATGTGTGTCTAAATAACTGCGCATCATTTTCATGATGTTTCTCATTTGGGTGATATGGGAACAAGAACTGCGTTATTCATTTCATTTTCATCATCGGAATCTGCATTAATGATATATTTCAGCTTTTAACATAAACTCCAAAATATTTTTGTCTTCCATAATTGGGGCTATACACACATTATTTCATTTATCACAACGAATTCTTCCGATGATACACAGTAGGACAGTTCATTAATACAGAAACTTCCTCAAACATTTCACCAGTGTCGGCTTAGTTTCAATACCCTCCTTCCCCAGATGGATATCATTTCGTTTTAAACGATTTTCGTTTCGTGTTCAGAAAAAAAAATGCTTTAATATGCATAGTAGTTTGTTGGGACCGTTGTATTACATCGTGATAATTAATATTTCATCTTAAGAGTTTTCACGTTAAATGTATTCACTGTATTATATTAAGAATATATATATATATATATATATACTTCCCTGTATAATTTAAATAGAAACTCTACATATATTAATATTTCTTTCATTAGAAATTAGAATAAAATGTAATCCTCACCAAAATTTCTTGTTTGTCCAAACCTTTTATTAGACCGTGGTAGGTATAATTCCTACAAATTAATTGATTTTTAGATGTCCATGGGGAGCTATTTTCCGACCTATGATTTGTGCTGCTATGATGGGTCGTATCTGCGTCCTTTTGAAAAAAAAAACTCCTTTAACTCTTGTTTGAGTTTAAAACCTTCTTCCGTTGAGAGAACTTGATTTTATGCTGATTTGAGTGCTATTTAAATCCTAGGCACGTGAGCGTTAGAGTTAGTCATTGCACTGTTATTATAGTGAGATTCGTGAAGTGCCTTTCGGAAACCTTGGAGGAAGGGAGAAGTTTTAAGACTGGAATATATTTGACCCAGGACAGATCTGACGAGTGCTCTTCTTTTGAATCACACTCAGGTAAGTTTTTAACTATTTGTTTTACGAATTTAAGATAGGTAATTAATTTGATTGCTCCCTCTGTTTATAGTCCTTATTAATAGTAAATTGATAGAACCAAAAAAATTGATTATTTTTATAACACTGTCTGTTCTTTCGGAGTCCCAAGTTTAACCTGTGACCTTGAGGTCGTGACATTGCCAGCTGCTGGGATTTTTAAGCTACCAGAGGAAAAGATGCCTTGTAAATTTCCAGAGAAGCAAGAAAACTGTTCCAGATATCGGATGATCGACTAAAGTTAATGACCATATGCCAACTTGACAAAAAACATCAGACGTTGCCGTGCTCTACTAAAGCACTTGAGAACAAGATACTTTTGGACAGCTTACAATGCCCCACTATATATGGATCCCTGTTTTATGAAATTCATGTGGGAAGTAACATGAATAAATTCTTAAAACAATTGGAATACAAAATACATCCGTATTATAATTTCTTCAGGGTATATATTTTAATATTTACAAATTACTCTTTATAAATATCATGTATGCAGCATAAAAAATGTAAAACATAAGATGCCTTACTTTTTCTTTTTAAATAGCTATTAGTGGGTGGTGTGAAATGTACTTCCAACAAAAAAGAATGTTCTTAAAAATCGAATTTCCGCAAAATTCGGCGTATAATGCACACCTATAATTTCAAGCTGCAATTTCTAATTTTCTGGTGTATTCATCGTACAACGCGCACCCCAAATTTTACGAAGAACTTGAAATATACGTAAATTCTCTTTTATTTTGAAGTCATTTATTCGAGTTATTATTCTAAGTTATAGAAAAAAATAAAATACTTCTAGAGTACCCTTTATATTCGTAAAGAGTATCATTTATCTTAAATAAACAGTATTTCGATACATGTAGAAGTCTAATTTCTTTTTCTGCTTTTTTTTTTGAAGCTCTAATTTTTATATATGGCGTATAAAGCGGACCCCCAAATTTCGATCACATTTTTGTGTTAAAAGTGCGCTTTATATGCCGGACTTTACGGTAGTTTTTTTACTCGAAATGAGTTTCTTTTTTATAAATCTATCTAAATTCAAAAGTATTTTAACATATTACTAGAAAATATGGCTTTATACAGGACTAAAATGTAATTTAACACTAAGTAATCTCTGAAAAATTTGTTTTGCTCTTTCAAAAATATCTAAAATCCATTGCTATAAAAAAAAAAGATAAAAGAAGAAAAAATTCCTAAGAACTGTGTGAATGCATCGTTTTTTTGTTTTTTTGTTTTGGTTTTTTTTGTACGTCTTTTAACATGCGCTTTCAAAACAAAGCTTTTTATGCTTCGAACAGCGTAATTCTTTTTTAAAAATGCAACTTTAATACTATTAACTACCATTCTTGTAATAGTTAAAGTAATTACACTCAGACTAATTGTGTTTGGTTGAAGGATTCCAAGAGTAAGAAAAAGAATGACGTTTGTGTCGTCTTTAATGCTTTTTTTCTGATCTAAAGTTTCTCTCTCAAAAATTCGATTTTTTCAATTCAAAATTAATTAAAATTGGACTGATAGAAACTAAAGCAATAAGAATAAAAAAAAGTTGATTATAAATTCAGAAACCGGAAAATAATAAATTAAACTGCTTAATATACAAAATTGGATATTAAAATATTTTCCTGACACTTTATTTAAATATTAATAATTTGTCAATTTAAAATTACTCTTATTTCTTAGAACTGAAATGCGTTATTTATTCTGTTATACTTTTAGCTTATCAAAAATAATCAGAAGACTTTAGAAAAATAATTTTAAAACAAATATAAATTTGACTATATTTTATTTATCGAAAAAAAATTTGTTAATTAATTGAGACAGCTAATTTAACCATCTTACTTTCTTCGATACAATGCTAGCTTAAACTTTATAAAAAAATCAAGAATTAAAGGCAAATCATTTCTTTTTTGTATGGATAAATTTTAAGTAATGTATGAATTAGAGTGAAAAACGTTTAAGGTATCCGACTACTTGCGACAAGATTTTTAAATAAAATGGAGAAATGGGGATTTTTTTTTGTTCTTTTTTGATTTGCTTAGTACATTTCAAGAAAAATATGCTAAAATTAAGAAGAGAAAATTAAATTATTAGTATTAAAATGGGAACAAATAGGTAAAAATTTACAATAATAAGCATAAACAAAGTCCATTCAGTACCAAAAAATTATGAAAATTTTTTCAATTTTTCAATTTTGATGTGTTGCTATTGTATTCATTTTTGAATTGACCTTCAGGATTAGAGATATTGTACTTTTTACAAAAACTAGAGCACTTTATCTTAGTTATTATATGAAATTGCTTAAAATAGTAGTCACATAAGGGACGGTAAATTTTGTAATAAAACAGTGATTGATAAATCTGAAGATTAAAACACTTCTACTATTACACAGAACATACACAAAAATTTCAGTTAATTAATTTCAAAATTTTTTAGCAAGTCCTGTCCCCGTTTGAGCATTTTCAGAAGAATACATTTCGATTAAAGGGGCTTTAATGTATGACATATTGTTTAAAGTAATGACATTTGCTTTTACTAAAATACTTGTAGTTTTTGTACTGTTAAATGGAAAATAATAAACTTGGTATTTTTATAAAGCAAATAAGACGGCCTATATAACAAAATCATAAAAAATGCCAATTTTTGGCAAAAATCACAATTTTAGGGTAGTCTGATACCTTAACGCGAAAACACTAAAGACGAAGTATTGGTTAACACGAAATAATACAACGGTCAAGACAAACTACTATGCATATCATGCAGTTTTCCCTCTTAACACGAAATGAAAATCGCTTAATACGAAGAATTTTTTTATTGAAATGAACAAAATGTGGAAAACTCCAGACCGATTGGACTGTCCTTCTGCCTCATTGGAAGAATTCGTTGTGGTAGATGATGATAATAATGCATGTACAGAACCAATTAAGGCAGACGAAGGCATTTTGGAGTTTGCTAAAAGTTCAAAAAATATCTTCGATGTAGATTCCGACGAAGAAAATGAAATGAATCATGTAGCTCCTGTTGCCACGTTATCCGAAATCAGTAACATCAAGAAAATTATGCACAGTTATTTAGAAGCGCGTTTCAATGGGGAAATTAATAACAAAATGGATGATATCGAACAATTTTATGCTAAAAAATACAATGCAAACAAAAATATCAGATTATTTTCGAAAAACTATACATCCAACGAGATATCCAAAGAGAAAAGATATCCAACGAGAAAAGATATCGGACGAGGCAGCATCAAACGTTCGCTCAGGTGCATCAGAACCTGGAGGAACATGGATCTTTCAGAGTTACGATTGAAAGTACTGGGTGGCCACGAACAGTACGAACACCCATACTTGAAATGTGGGTATTCGTACTGTTCGTGTGTGTGAGAGTGTGTTATTACAACCAGAGGATCACTCACGACGTGTCGCGTTTGCACAGTGGTTAGTCAACCAAAGTGCGCCAGACATGGACTTTGCCACTACCGTGTTGTTCTGTGATGAAGCAACCTTTTCAAGTGAAAATGTGTGTCCAATATGCACAACTCGCACATGCACATGCGGGGCTTAAACAACCCACACAGCACCCGAAAACTTTCCTATCAACAAAGTTTCACTTTTAATGAGTGGAGTATCTTGAGGAAGAGTTTACTCGGCCCACACATACGTATTACCGCCTCTACTGGACTCTGACAAGTAACTCGTTTTTCTACAGGAGGTACTTCCAGAACTGCTTACCAATGTCTCCGTCGCGTGTGGTTTTAACAGAACGGGGCACAATCTCATTATGGAAGGTGTGTTCGTGACCATTTGGACCGGACGTTTCCAAACAGGTAGATTGAGCATGATGGTTCAGTTACTTGAACTCCAAGATCCCCTGATTTCTCTCTTCTGGATTTTTTCTCTGAGGTGCCATGAAGAGCCTTGTGTACGACACTCCCGTGAATTCTAAAATGGACCGACTGGCGCGAATATCCATCGCTGCTGCGAACTGTGAAACGCTCGGTATTTTCGAACAAATCCGCCAATCCATGTTGCGTCGGTGTCGTACATACATACATACCAATGTCCCCAATTTTGAACATCTTCTGGGATACTTTTTATTTTATTTATTATTGTTTTTTGTGTAATAAAGCGTTTTACACTACATTTTTTGTTGCTGTCTTTCTGTCTTAGTGTTCGCTTATTTTGTTGAGGTTACGATTCCACCCATGCTCTCCTATGTAATTATGGCTCCCCAGGATATTCTCTTCCACCCCTCCAAGTTTGTACCTAGCATTCGGGGACACCCTGTATATATATATATATATATATATATATATATATATATATATTATCCTTTAACACAAATTTTTTTAGTCCCCTCAGTTTAAGCGATTTTCACTGTATAATACTTCTGAGCTATTTCTCGTGTCATCTGGTTTTTTCTGTAAAAAAAACACATGAAAAGTCGGAAACATTTTTAAAAAATGCATTTCAAAAGTGTGTGCGATGGATCACTAAATCGATTTAAGTTTAATTTTATTGTTGACGGATCTCGAAAATTTGAGAACCACTATCATGTGCTGAAGATGACACTTGAATTGCACTTCTCCCTTGATGGACTTCCTCATCAAGCCTATGAAAACCCTTTGACAGCTTTAAACCGGGCGCAATCACGTGGGGCTCAGAGTCAACCCAGACTTACAAAATCTTTAACTCTGAGAAAACTGTTCATTTGTTACAAATGACCTTATCAGTATCATCCTATATGACAGTCTTCATAAGAACTAAAATGTATTTGTCTCATATCTCCGTCTTTTTTGGTAATGTAATACGCTTTCTAGCAATCTCATGGTACTTGGGGTGATTGAGTTTCCCACACGACCACTTTTGTTTCAAAATATTTTCTATGAAAAGTCTACTTTTTTCCACTGTGAATACCTTGTGACTGATCTATACGTGGTTTCACTAATATCTTCTTATATCTTTAAGCAAAATATTTAATTCAACCAACTTTCATCGATTAAGCAAACATAATTTATATAAATGAGGTATATTATATAAATTCGGTTTTCGCGAGTTGGCAGTAAGGAAGGAAGGAAGGAAGTGATTTGTTGACCCGTTGTTGTTGACATGCTGCAGTTGATACGTTAGATGTGTGCAAATAGGAGTTTAACAGAAGTTTGAGAATTAGTTGTTAGTTGAAAACTGAAAAGCAGTGGAATTAATTAAAGATTACAGAGCGTGGAGCCATCGTCATTTGGTCAAGCCGAAAAGAGTGCCTGCAAGTTCCAGAGTAGGATCTGATGTATTAAAGGTTCAGGTACTGTGTGTTTGATTAAGTAGAAGCTAGTTATTAGTGTGCGACGTAGTTATATTTGAGCGTATTTAAGCTATCTTAGATTCAGTTGAAGGTCTGTAGTAGTATCCCCGTGCTATAAAATCTCACCACCGCACTCTATTTAATTCATATACCTTAATTAGAATTGTATTGTGTCTGTTTGATAACTGTTAATAAGATTTACTAAATTAATTAGATTGGAAAGAATGTCTGTGGATTATTCTGTTCCTCCTATACATCTAGTCGGGTTTACAGGTACACAAGAGGGTTCGGATGTAAGAGGTAACCGAACGTTACCACAACCTTAGTGGTTTTTATTGATGTGTTGTACGATTCATTATGGTTTATAAATGTAAATGAGCAATCTTAAGCATCGCTGGTTCTAATAAGGATGTTTTTCTGTATGATGTAAACACATACTCAAAAGAAAATGGAGAAGTGGCAAAGCTGTAGCAGAATTTGCGTTACCCAGGGTGCACCACGAGGAGGCCTGCTACGTTACACCCCTCGGCCTCAGTCTAATATGGCTTTTAAACATGTTTAAAATGGAGGTTGAGGAGATGTCGAAGGATAAGAATTGGACAATCTTGAACAAGGGCCCGTCCTGAGTCTCTGGGCTTCTAGAAAAACTGTTGTAGCCCATTTTGGACTTTTGACAGGTCGGGGACATGACTTGTCTGAAATTGCCTCTCTACAGAATTGGCATCGCGAACTCCCCGGACTGTACTCTGTGTGACTTTGGTCAGCCTATGACCGCTGAACATTTGATCTTGTGACCGGCACTAATTAGCCTTAATTCAACTGTCGAAAAATATTGGAAAGCACGTGCACTAATGGCATAGATGCCATTGTAGTGTGTGGCATTTGTAATATAAATAAATATAAATGAATAGAATATAGAATGTAAATGAACAGAATATAAAGAAAGAAATCGGCATCTGGGCGATCTCTATTGGATGAAGTTGAAACTGATCAAACAAAAGAAGAACTTAATGAAATAATGATTATTAATCATGATAGCGTAAGTAAATTTGAGAAAAGTGATGAACATGAAACATTTGAGTTGAAAGAAACGTTTTCAAATGCTACCTAAATTATTCCATCAAGAAAGATATGAAGCCATATAAGACAAACTGCGCCCTTTCAAAAAGACAAAAGCGAGAAAAAGTTTTACATGGTATTTGTCAATCGTCAAAGGACAATGCAACTACAATAACTTGAACAAAATATGACCGCTTTGCCTGCAAATATTATTCTTTTGATGTTAACGAAAAGTGTCTGTGATTTGTGTCCCTTATTATGGTCATGCACATTTGAACCATTTTAGTTCAGTTTCATTGGATTTTTTCTCAAATTATCAAAGAAAAATTGAAAAGTCCTTAAAATTAGATAAGTGTACTTTCTCTTAGTTAAATTATTCACTGGAACTACGAATTTTATCGTATACAATAAAAATAATTATAAAAAAAGAATTCGGGTGCTCAGTCACCCTGCTCGACCATTAACGTTAGTATTGAGTGCGCATCTTCTTCCGGATTAGCAGGCCTCAACTCTTCTATATGACAGGCCTTCTGTGACAGTAGGTCTCAAAACCGCGACTCAACAATGACTGCCACAATTTTACGACCACTCGTCTAATGTGGCCACATAGGTACTAATATAAAATTGGAAATAATCTTGCGAATGAAAACAAATCAGATAAATAATTATTTATTCAAAGATCTTTACCTTCTTATGTCTAAATTAGTTCCACAGAGGCGTTTTCGTTTAAATAGAAAGCATTTGAATAAAATACGATATTTGTGGAAATAAAGGAAATTGTAATCACTAAACTATTCCCTTTGGGATTAATTAATTTCTGAAATAATTAGCACACAAGAACGCTTTCATTATCATTACTGGCTCTCCTTCAAAGTAAACATTTAGAACTGAAAGAAATGCAAAGACTGATTTTGAATAAACAGAATTCGAATTTAAATTAGTTTATTGCAAAGTAATTATCCTTGAATGGAAAAACAGTGATCGGCTTTGACTGTGGATTAACATTTTGGAAGTCGTACCTTTGAGAGGAAATCTTATTCACAAAATCAGTTAGCTTCACAGATTGTCTCAAGAGGATGAGGGAATTAGAAGTATTTTTACCGCGTTAATGTGCAACTAAAAGATTCAATATTAGTCTACCATATATAATAGAAATATTTTCGAGCATTATTCCTTGATGATTATGTATTTTATTTATTTTATAATTACTTTTTAATCGTTGAAAAATATATTGTTGTCACGTGGATACATCATCTGATTAAATACTGACAGATACAAAAATAAATAATTTATTGTTTACATTATTTTATATTTTATAAGCATTTTTCCTTTCATAACAAAAGTAATGTCTGTGCTGTTAATATATAATTCTATTTGGTGCACATATTTTATTTTTGGTTTTATATGCTTCTTTTGTAAATTGATAAGCACATCACTTTCGCACACTGTTTTTTTCTCTTCTGGACAGAACCAGAAATAATAAGTGTATACAAAATATTTTAAGAAAAATTTTGAATGGAGCTCTAAGCTAGAAATATGTTCATCCTATTACGTCATCTTCCTAAAGCATACATAGGTAAAATGGAATTGCGATGGAAACATTTTCCAACTATTTTGACAGAAAAAAACGCTTGGCAGTGCAATATATCTAAAAGTATGAACGGTGTCTCTTGTATGCCCATATTACAGAGGTAATATGAAGAAATATCAACAATTATGCATAAATATCTAAGCTGGACATCAAAATTTATTACTAGCAAATATAAGAGGAAAATGCACATGCACATAAATATT
>BMAO01003092.1:0-17181 GCA_019973975.1 Trichonephila clavata | reverse complement strand
ATTTTAAAATAGAGAAAAAAAACTTACTAATTCAAAACCCTGTCAATTAATAAGTTATACCAAGCAAACCGTAATCAGTATTTTGTTAAAAAATAATTCATATTAGAAAACCTAACCTGTGTATTTCAACAACTTAAAAAATTGTTTATCGCGCGTTAGCTATCGGAATGTTGCCAAAACTACAAAACAAAATTTGAGTGGTTGAAAGAATAATTTTTAAAAAATGATTTATTCGAAAATTAATCCCAATTACGTATCAAAGAACAAAGAAATTGAAAAATATGACAACCAATAAACTTAAGTATAGTAAAAATATGTAATAATTCGGAAAAAATATGTTTAAAGCTTAAATTTTTGCATTCAGAGCGAGTTGTGACATCGTATGACGTCATAACATCAAAAAATCACTTAAAAGTTTAATTTAAAAAAATTTAGATTGCATTTTGAAATAAAAAGTACATAAGAACCTGACCGGAGTCAAATGCAAGGTTGTGTCAAAATTTCAGATAAATCCATGCAGAACTTTTTGAGTTATGGAAGCGTATACAAACCAACATAACATTTTTATATATATAGATTTTAAAAATAACACAAACCCTTATTTTTTCTTTGTTTGGACTAGTTGCATAAGTTGTTTGAGTTGCAGCACATTTTTGAAAGCCAGCATTTTTCTGAATATTTTTGGACTGAAAAATATAGAAAAACAAGTAAATGATATAAAAACAAGTCTAATGAAATGTCATACAAGCCTAAAGTATAAAAATACAACAAACAGAAATATACATTAAAACACTTATTTTAAAAAATTCTTGATAAATATGTCTTTTTATTACATTTTCTTGTGTAACTTGATATATTTTTAAAACTTTAACTATTTTTGACAATTCATAGGCATAAGCAAAAATACCTTTGAACAGTTCACATAAATGCATAAATGAAAAAGCAATAGTTTTTGTTACATCACAAAAGAATGATTTAAAGGTAACCTATATATATATATATATATATATAACATTAAATAAATGAAAAAATTAGGAAAAAATTTAGATATTATAACAACTGATAAAAGGATACAAAGTGAATACAGAAAAAATATAAAATAACTTCTTCCCGGGATTTAAATAATAGAATAAATTTCAAAATCTATATTTTCTTCTATCATTGATAAAAAGAAAATTTTCAATCACTAACAGCTTTTAGAAACCAAAAACAAAATCATGATCATAAAGAGAATAATCTATGCATAATGATTAACTTTTGCTTACACTAATTTTCGTAGTAGTCTGGGTAGCAGTTTCCTTTTTTGGCTCTTCATCATTTGAATCATAAATGCTTTGTTTCAATGCCTAAATATATTCACAGATATTTAAAATTATATATATAAATATATACACATATATATGTAAATATATACACAGTATATTTCCAAATTTAAGCCAATCCATGTAAAAGCTGAGATTACATTTTTTCAGCATTCATTTACATTCGTAAAATTGACCAATTTCATGAGATCAAAAGATATCAAATGCCAAAATATGCAGCAAATATTGGAAAAACATTTCCACGTATTTTCAAATGCAATAATAACAATAATATTGATGGCAATAATTGAGAGAATTTGGTGATGTTTTTTGAATAGGCAAAAGTCTTTCGATTAGCAAAATTGGTCAACACACAGTATCATACATACCATTTTTTTCTTCAAAAATTTACCCAAAACTTAAATATAAGCCAAACTGAAAAAGAAAATCATGTAACTCTCAAAATGACACCATGAGGGAGAAAGTGTTCTTAAGCAGTTAAAACTGGTAAAATGCTGTATAGTAAAAAAGCCAGATGCCAACAAAGATAGCTTTATTTATAGCTACCCTATCTGAAATTAGCACATATCTTTCCATTCAAGTTGTTATCTTGGGCTAGTCTAATTCCAACCTTAAAACTTTCATGATCTATAGATGTATTCTGTTTTTAAAAACTATTAAATCTTTGAAATTCAATATATTTTATTAAACTTACCAATTTTACTAACTTTATTTTTAAAATCTTAAGTAAAAAAAACTGTTAATTTCCCACTTAAGAACATGTGATGTAAGCATCTAATTTATCTTATGTTTTCAGACAGGAAATGAAAGGATCGGGCAGGACCAAATGCTCTATATTTAGCCACACATTTTTTGTGCTTTTTTTTTTATTTGAAGAAGAAGTGGGAAAAGAAATTCAAATACAGCTAATTTCAAACTATAGTTGATTACATTTATGAAACTTTGATCTGGGTACTCGGTGTTTCTCTGTAAATGAGAAACAGGATCCAGAATGTTTCTTTTAAAAAAAAACATTTTAATTTAGGAGAGATGCCAAAATAAAAATAAAAAAGAAATGCATGATCAGATGCAAGTAGATATCTGCCTGAATGCAAATTTTATAAATTATTCAAAAACTTGAATCCTGACAATGACTTTCGAAAACTCTTATGACATTTTATTATTTTGTAATAAAAATTCCATGCAAAAAATGTCCAACGTGCTATCCATTGTGCTACAGGGACACAACACAAACAATTTTCCTTTCTATATATGCTGTTGGACTATTATTTTTGTTTGCTACTATTTATTCATTTTTTAATTTAATTAATGAATTAATATTTGAAGGAACTGTATTAACATCAAGTGTCATCCACTACAAGTTTAAAAAATGTATTTGTACTAGAATGGATGAATAGAAAGCATTTTTATTAACAATTCGAAATTTGAACAATATATATAGGGAGAGAGTGAACTAATAGCTAAAACTATATTTCCCAAACTATGTGTTTTTCAAGATCAATAGATCTATTTATAAGTCAACTCTCATGGTTTAACTTCAAATAAAGTTCTGAAAATTCTTGACTTATATACATGGAAACATATAGTATGCATAATAATTTTTAAGCTGTTTAATATGGTTATTAACAAAATAAGAAAAATAAATTATACATTTTGAATAATAATACCTGAAGCTTAGAAAGAGATAAGACATCACTATTCTGAGGTTTCTGCCACACAGTTTTTTGTGTTGCAGCATTATAGTAATAGAATCTAGATGAATTAGGATCAAATATTTCCCACCAAAGATTGTCATCAGATTTCTTTCTAAATGATTAAAAAATATATTGCATGCAAAACTTATATTAATTTTCCAAATTAGACAAATAAATGTTACAGATATTTTCATAAATGCATTTCATTGGAAAGACAAAAAAGCTTTAATAGTACTTATATAATATGTAGAAAAGGTTACAGTTTCATATGGTTTGTATTTTACAATGACAGAAAATTTTCATTTTCAACAGTAAATGGAATGCTCAGCTAAATTATTTAAATTTTAAAACAACAAATAATGCTATTATTAATTACTTTTATGAAAGTGAAAGGTAATACGAATCATTACTTTTAAAGAATTTCACTCCAGTATTTAATGATATCCAGTCAATAATGAAAGCAGCCTGATTTTATAAAATCACGGTATTTACTTGAATCTTAAGCTGCACCCCCAAATTCTCAAAAAGTCTTTGAGAAAAATGAAAAATAGCATAAAATAATTTAGAGCCTGTAATTGCTATAACTGCACCAACCAACGCATTTTTTTTTTCCAATTTGAGTCTAAATCACAACCGATTTTCAATAGCTTAAATATTGGGGAAAAGTGCAGGCCTAGATTTGAGTAAATACGATATATATATATATAATGAAACATAGATTCAAGAAATAATAAATGTTTAGTCTGATTTTTATAATAATAATTAATAAGTATATATTTTAACAAAAAGATAATGTTTGCTATTGAAGTGCATATATTTAAATAGTTATACAAACTTACATATTTTGATTTTATTTTCTATTTATAAAGCAAGTGGATAGAAATAAATAAAAAAAGGATAAAAAAATAAATAAAATATCCAATTATTCACACTTCTTAATTCATAAAGCAATTAGCAAAAAAATAACCAAAGTAATTTGGTTATGCACCATAAGGTTTGTTACAATCATGTGAAAATAATATATATATATATATATATATATATATATATATATTAAGTATTAATCACATGTTAATTCATCTCTCTCTTGTAGAGAAATTTTGATTATATATATATATACATATATATATGGCTTACAATTATAGGTGTATCAGTTTATATATGTATATTTATTTTCAAATCAAAGAATTTAGTATTTACAAAATTTCTCATATTTATCATTCATTTCTAAGGGAAAACACAACTATCTTGAAACTGGTTTAAAATTGACCCTTTTAACATTTTTCAAATAATTTTTGACATTGTACTTTCACAATATTTGATTGCTGTCAAAATATAATTTCATTGAATAAAAATTTTAACCTTTATATTATAATGCAAAATAAATTTCTGAAGAAATCTAACTATTTCTTTCTCCTTTGTGGGAGTCTGACATGAGTGGGCTGGGTATTGTCATAGATAAATTCAAATATAAGTCAAAACTATTTAGTTTATGAAAATGAAGTAAGGATAATCGGAAAATGCTACATTTTTTTAACAAAGAAAAAGATTAAATACATTATTTTTTTATTAATATGAACTGAAAATAAAAATAAATTTTTCACTATTTAAAGAAATTATTGAAGTGAAAATAAAGAAATTACCAGCAACTTACATAAGAGCACCAGGAGGGGGATACCAAACACATTCCCCCAGTGTACATGTTCACATATATTTCTTCTTTGTGCAAGGCTCAAGTATTTCAAACCATTCAATCCTAAGTATAATGAAATAGCTACATTATTTTTATATATTATAATCCACAATATAAATGATCATTTAACAAAATGTTTTTCTAGTTATATTTTCAGTTTTAAAAATTGTGAATCTATTCATTAAGATTAATCAATTATGTACAATCAATAGAACTGTATTATACAATAATTTATACTGATTCATTATATTATACAATAAAAATAATAACAAAGGCCATTTTTCAAAAACAATTTATTACTATAGAATTTCTTCATTTAACCTATTCATAAATTATCGAAATTTTTCTGAAAACAAAAAAAAATACTCCTAAATAATAAAGAGATAATTTTTCTGTTACCTGTCCATTGTTTAAGGTACATTTTTTATAATCATTTGAATGAATACAGAATAGAAAAAATGAATCTTATGATGATGAGTAAAAATAGAACTTGGTTGTAAATCAACCCTTTTTATGAAAATTCATATACCAAGGCTATATAAAATTAAAATTTTTTTAAAATTGAACTTCAAAAATTATTTTATACTTGACAATATTATACGTCAATAATAAAATTAAAATAAATCCCCACAAGAATTTATTACAAAAGGAAACAAATGTGATACAACTCTCAAATAACGGATTTAAGGATTGGCAAACAAAAGCGAACTTGAAAATTTAATCATCCAGTTTACTTATTTCTCAAGTATAATATGGTTACAAGGTATATACATCCACACTATAAACTAAGGGGAGAAATACTAATGAAAAACTACATAGCATTTATGAAGACAAAGATCCTTCGTTTGCAAAAAATTTTTAAAACATTAATGTGTTCACACATACACAATAATTTGAAGGATGCAATCTATCATTGTTTTCAAGATCTTGTTTATTCCATTAATAATAAACCTCACTATACAAATATGAAAAAAATACATTATTCAGTTGTAAAAGTAAATAAAGTTTTGATTTAAAAAAGTACATTCGTATGTGAATTCAAAAAAGTAATTAATTGGAAGTTGTAAATTTAATTAAATTACTATAAATTTAAAATCATTCAATTTCATAAAAAAATTTTAAAAAATAATAATGTTTGACAATGGTGGGGAAAAAAGGAAAATTTACTTGTTAATTGGAATTGAAAATCAATAAACTTATGAAGTGGATTCTGTCATTAATCAATAATTTCCTCAATGCTTATGAAGTCTTAGATTTTTATAGCATTTATATAAATTGTACTTCTTGAATGATAAATATGTGTTGACAATGTTCTAACTTGGAAATAGGAACCAAATTAATTGAAGTTTTTCTACAGTTTTCTAAATTAATACGCCGGTAAAATACCGGCTTCAATTAATTGACAAGTAAAGTTTCATGCACTATAAAGAACGAAACTAATATTATAATGATATACTTTTTCACATCCATTCTCGGTGAAATGTGACGATCTGATATAGAAAACCTTCTAACGAATAAATATAATAATTTTAACTCTCAAATTAACTACAGATTTTTCTTATTATATATATTTACACGGCACTTTTAATCTAATTTAGTTTTCTTCTTGTTTTGGCAATTCTGTTGCCAGTTCCATTTTTACTGCGAAAGAAATTCCTTTCTTGCATCTCTCTCTCTCTGTTCTTAAATTTTCTATTTTCTTCATTTCTGACTTAAATATAGTTTCGTTGTTCAGCACTAGATGGCGCTCTCAAAGTAAATAGATATTTTTGTTTCAGGGGAAGAAAATTGTGACGAAATACGCCTAAATACACATTTATGCCTCATTTTACGGAAGAGAATATTTTGTTCCGTGAATAAGATTTTAATTTCTTCATAAACACTAATTCTGCTTTTTTAATGAAAAAAGAATAAGGACGGTGGTCGTAAAATTACTTGCACAACCTTTAACATACATCACAAGACCATTATTCACTCTACTCTTATCATCCATTATAGGGGAACGGGAAAAGGTGGATTTTACAGTACTTTTAAACAATTGAATTATGTGCATATTTTTTTTTATAAAAAAAATCTTTATATTTTATTTAATTTTTAATTATTTAATATGTCTTATAATTGATCTTTTCATTGTACTACTTTACAATGCATTCACACATTTCATAACGTTAATTAAATCTTAGTAACACTAACTATAAAACAAAAATCTAAAATTATCCTACTCAATGCTACTTTCTGAACTTCAGAAAGGTAAATAAAACTTAATTTTATATGAAAGATAGCTGCCTATTATTTTATTTTTTCTTTTATTTTTCTAATTTATTCACAAAATTGATTTCTGTTGTGATCTATCTCCTATCTTGTATGAAAAAGTTCTTTTTACTTATTATCACATCACATATAATTTCTGTCACGCAAATATAATTCCTAGTTTTTATTTATCTACAATATTTGTATTTTATTATTTTAAAACTTAGCTTTTAAAAACGGCATTTTGAATCACATAAAATCTCACGAAAGGAGATAAAGATTAAAAAGAACTGAGTGCTCCCACCCAACCCAGGACCAGTTTTATCCATAGTTAGCATTTTGTAATGATTATTATTTTATCCGTTATCAATCTACTAAATATCTTCACAGTAGAAATCCCGTATTTGTATCTAAATTATTCAGAATGCCACTTATATAATTCCCATTTCTAAAATTTGCCCATGCTACGATTTCATTAAGTAATTCTATAGAAGTATTTTACGTAAAAGTATTTATAAAGTACAATATATGAACAAAACATTAAATCCTGCAAACTCTTAAATCATGGAAAAATTCCAGAAATTCGTGAATGAGAATTTAGTGAATATTTTTATTATTTAGAAACTAAGATATGTTAAATAAAACGATAAAATATTAAATAAATCAATATCGCCGTATATATAATGTCGCGTTTATATCTTTACAAAATGAAATCGTCTTAAATTAACTTTTTAATATTTTTCGATCTCCAATCACTAACCCCTTCTTTGTCTGAGAGTCTATCAGGATTGTAGACATAACTGTGAAAGAATGAGTGACCAAATTCTGATTTCACACACACACATTGGTGGAAGAATAGCATATGTGGATTTTGAGCAACAAAAAAATTAGTTCTTTAACCACTTAGGTGTCTAAATAAATGCGTATCTGAAATAGTAGCTGATTTAGACTGTGTGACGGGTCTATCCGCGTTAATTCCAAACTAATTCTCTTGGGTAACTTTGGGGCCAGCATTTATTCTATTTCACAGCCTCTTCGGGAAAAACACGAGATAGTTATATGCTAATTAATTCGACTATATAAAGTCTAGATTTCGTAAATGTTAGAGAGAGAGAGAAGGAATTGCCAAACTAAATGTAAGTATCGTCTACGGATCACTTCAACGAGCTTTGTGCGTATTTGATAGTATTATAGCACAGTATTAGATTAATCATTAAATGAATCAAATTAAGTACCGACCTGAGGTTAGCAAGAGTTCGTCTCCTTGTCAATTCTGATAGCTGAGATTACTTAGACGGGAATATTAGATTTTGAATGTTAGATTTCAGTATTGGGGTTGAGTATCAGGATTAATCTAGATATTAGAAAATCACTCCAAGGTTTCCACTTATAGATTGAACCTGTGCTTGTTAATTGTGTTTGTCTGTCTTCAATAAATAATTATTGTTATGGCTTTTGTTGGTGATGATATGTTTCCTTCTACACCAGGCGCGCCGGGCAATGTGAACCCAGTCCAAGATAGGACTGGGGCACGACAACTGTTACACTGAGACAGAGACGGCATCATATTTATCAAAATTTAAATGAAAGAAGTTAATTTTGCTAACATGTAATTTATATAAATATTTAAAATTAATCAGTAATTATATACGCTGTCTTAAAAGTTGCTACTAAGTCACATAAGAAAGCTAGCTGATATGCAAATTTGTGGAAACTTACAGTGGTGTACACAAAGGTAGGGTTTGGAGATTCAAATCCTCCTGTCTATAATGTAGCTATAAACAGAATTCCCCCCCAGCTATTTTCCTGTTTTGTAACTTTTTTATGATATTAAAATATATTACTGACGTGAAACACTCTCTTCATCACTTTAACTATCAAAATATTATAGGTTATGGTTTGAGCCATGCATTTTTTTGATTGAAAATAGTTATGTAAAACATTTTCATAATAAATACCTTGTTCCTTTCTAACCAAATTTTTTTTCTACTTTTTGCATTTAATCCTTCTATTTTCTAAACTTTAAAATACGGCACAAATTACGCTGTCTTCAATTAGATAATTATATCTACTGCCTAAGTTTCAAAATTAACTTTAAAATTTTTTTTTTATTTTCCAGTTGGATTCTTACTAATCTTTCGGCAAACACCTGGTACATTCAATGTATTTGTTACATCTAGTTTCTTTTATTTTTGTGACTGGAGGGCCAAAATTTTTAGTACTGTCGAGAACCCTCTTATTGCTTGACAAGTTTCGCAGCTACAGAAGTTAAAATTCCATGGAATAGTGTGAATGAAATATGGGAAAGGGGGACTTTGAAAGATAAAGGGAAGATAAATTGATGCCTCTGCTATCCATCGCACTGAGACATCATTTCCTGTTCTATTACAAAGAATGAGCTGTCCCTCCTTTTCACATGTGAAGAAGAGTGATAGCTCCTCCTATTAGATGATATAAGAGCGTAAACCATTTCTTTAGAAAAATGACTTTGATTTACAATTGAATATTTAAAAATCTTGATAGGGTCCTAACAAAAACGTAACAGCTGTTCCCTACCTTCCCGTTCCAAGAAAGTCAGTTCGATTTATTCCCTTCTTAAAAAGAAAGGAACGAAGTTTGAGTAGCATCTAAAATTAATTGTTTGAAAGCAATGAATTTTTAAACATGTTAGTAATGAATCAAGTAAAACCTTTTTATATGATAGTGTCTTTAAAGAATACTTAGCAAACCAGTAAGTAACACAAAGAAGAAATTTAACAAAGAATCTAAATGATTAAGCTCTTTCCCTGCTCTTTGTAATTATATCACCCAAATTTAAATTATTTGAAAGGTTGCAAAGTTCTGTGTGAATTCTAAGAAAAAAAAATTGTGCTCCTCCTTACAATTCGCACTTAATTGCATATTATTTACTTAACTTATATATATATATAAACCATTAATTAGGCATAATTTTTACAGAAATGTTATGTTTACAAACTTTTTATAACATATGTTACATTGTTTCAGTTTTACTTAATATATTGATTCCTACTATTACTTTATTTGATTCAATGCTTTTTTTATGAATTACTACGTTAAATAAATGCGCATTTAGAAATTTCACATTTCTTATGTATGGTTCAGAATTTGATTTTTAAAGACTTAAATAATTTTGTATATATACTTCGTCTTTAATTTCAAAATAAATAAATAAAATGTGGGACATTAAAAATCTTGAAACGACATGTTCTGAAAATACGATTTAAATATTGGACATGTACAATATTTATACTTTGTTTTTCAGGAAGGGCATGGGGGAGAGATTTTTCAGGGGGGAGGACTTGATCTTAGAAATTCCTTCTGTAAAAAGTTGTTATTCATTAAAAGTTGAAAGACTTAATAACTTTTTTATGTAATGATTTAGTTAAGAAGAAAAATTGAGTTAAATTAGTGATTTTTTAAACATCTCCTTTTAAAATATGTAATCAAAATAAAATATTCTAGCAAAAATGTATGTATATATATATATATATATATATATATATAGGGTGTTTCATATTGAATGGGACAAAAAGAATAGCGCAGTGGGATTGACGTAATGGATTTATTTAGCTGAAACAAATTTATTCTACAACTACAATTATTCAAGTTTTATTTGGAAACACACACACACACACACACACACACACACACACACACAGGGAAAAATTATCGAATGACCAAAATGTCGTCCATGCAGGAGAAAGCGCACTGCGTTTTCGAATATGCCAAAACCTCCTCATTAACTGTTGTGCAAAGACATTTTCGCACGAAATTTCATAAAGAACCACCGCATCGGCATAACATAAGCAGGTGGGTGAAGCAGTTCCAGGATACCGGCTGCTTATGCAAGAACAAAAGCCCTGGACGAAAAGAAACAAAACCCGAAGTGATTGAAAGAATTAGTGATTCGTTTTTACGGATTCCCTCAAAATCAACGCGACGTTCAGGGGCAGAACTGGCTGTCCCTTACATAACGGCGTGGCTTGTTTTACGGAAGCGTCTCCAATTCAAGCCGTACAGATATCAGATGGTCCAGGCTATAAAACCTACTGTCAAACCGTTGCGTAAGAATTTCTGAGTGAAATTTCAAAAAAAGCTCGACTTGAATGGTTTCGAGAACACACTGGTGTTTACCGATGAAGCCACGTTCCACTTATGCGGCAAAGTTAATCGCCATAATTTGCGACTTGTTCACGGAAAATGTACATAATTCATATTCAAATTGGCATATTCGAAAACGCAGTACGCTTTCTCCTGCATGGACGACATTTTGTTTAACAGCGCCTCTAGCAGCGAGTTTATCATTCGATAATTTTTCCTTGTTGCCAAATAAAACTTGTATAATTGTAGTTGCAGAATAAATTTGTTTCTGCTGAATAAATCCATTACGACAGTCACACTGAGCTATTCTTTTTGTACCATTCAATATGAAACACCCTGTATATATATATATATATAAAGTAGAACGTTGTTTATCCGAATCAAATGGGACCGGACATCGTGTTCGGATACGCGATTGTTCGGATAACCGAATGCGATCCATGCAGTGCATGACACCGGAAACTATACGAATATTGAAAATCATCACATGCTTGAAACGGTCAGGTGTCATCCACGTCACTTGACCATGGTTCAAAATTATGCGGGCTGTCACTCACCATATTTTTTTCAAATATAACTTAACAGACAAAATCAAATGCAGTACTACAAAAGATCTAATTAGCTATCAAAAAATTGTGATTTGATAAATGAAAAATAATAATTTTTCATTTATCAAATTTTTTAATGATCAACACAGTTATAAATAGTTTCATTCTTTTGTCCTAAAACTTCCTCTGGGAAGATTTACTTATTTTCAAGAATGTATTCAAATTTACTTATTTTTTATTTCCATCTAATTTATGAGCGATTAACTTGTGTCTAATATTACGTGATGTGAAGGTTTTATGTTGTTACATAAAAGCGTTCAAATTTTGAGCCAAATCAAATTTTGAATATTCAACGTATACAGTTCACGCTACAAATAACACTACTTTTTTACTTTTACTATACTTAGTCGAGTGAGTCGCGCAATCACCTTGCTTCTTTTTAATTCCTTTAATTATTTTTACAATTAAATAAATTTATTTAAAAAAGGCTTATTACATATTTTATACAATTATTAAATAATTAAATTAATAATAACATAAGATAAATATATATAATTTTGTTATATTAATTATAAAAAGTTAATGTGTGTATAATAAAATATTATAATAATGTATTTCATAAATTATAAAACTATATTTTATTATATAATTATAAAAATATTTTTACAATTTTACTTTTTAAAATACAAAATAATTAAATGAAGTATGATTTATAATATAATAAATATTATTTATTAATAATATAATAATTAGTATAATAATAATTAATTAATATATTTAAAACTAGCTTTTACCCGCGGCTCCACTCGCGTTTGATGTCTTTAAATAACTGTCGAAGTCGTAATCATTATCATTAAAAAAGTAAGTAATATAATATGGTAATTTTTTTATTGCTTGACTGGAACCAATAAAACTTAAAAATTCTAAAATTGATCTTAGTTTAAAAAAACTGAAAACGCAATTTATTATAATAATAATTAATAACAAAAATTCAATAACTTAAGCTATTAATATTTTTAAAAATCGAAAGTATCTACGTTTAATATATAATTTCTCTTTAGAAGAGCTCAAAACAGAACTGTATACCATATTATATGTCCTTCCGTCAGTTGCAAATATGTGAAGATTTGGACATTGAACACACCGATCAGGTTACATATAGTTGGTCATGGTGAAAACATTGCTTTTCCAAATGCACCCCTGCTACCTGAAATGTTAGCTTTGTTAATAGCAACATTAAAACTGGGGATATTGAAATCGTTTGAGTTGAAACGGTAGGTCAGTGGAGATACTTGGAATTCGAGGTATGATAACACTATCCCTTTTCATGACATATGTTAAAATATTGGCATCAAGTATATTCTGCATCAGTTTTGTGATCCAAAGCCTCGTTCCTTTACATAGTCGAGGAGCATCGAGATTTTGCATAACTGGTACATTTAGTTTTAATTGAAGTTTATGTGAGGGTACACCCGAAAGTTCAAGTGAATTTTAGAACTCCGTGGGATATGAAGTACTTTGTTCTTTATCCATGATTGTATTCATTGATAAATATTTCTTCATTTCCCCCTCCCGCACACGTTGTTTAAATTTTCAATGTTGATTTTATGGACAATGTCATTGTTAGGCGCCAATATTGATCTTGCGCGCAACCACTGACCCCAATTTAAATTTTGTTTGCAAGCCCGGGTAAATTTGAGCAATAAGATTTACATCATTTTCTCTTCTACATTACAAAATTCTTTGGTAGTAAAATATAACCTCCAGCATTTGCGTCCAAACATCCATAACCTATTTTCAATTGTATCTCTGCATAATGTTCCGAATCTACGTCATTATGAAGATGCACTCTCATATTCGTTTTCAGACTGAATTTTTCAACTTTTGCCCATGATGATTTAATAGTAACTGATTTCATCTGCCGGTGTACCCCCTCTGGATTACAGGGAGAGTTTTTCAAAATTCACCAGCCAATATATAATAAAGCTACTATTCTCCTCCTATAATAATTGTACTACATATCTCGTAAATCCTGAAGAGTCGGATTTGACGATTCTTTAGCTTTCTTGTAAGACATTGTACTTTCATACCACACTAAAAACTTACATTGTGGAAGCATCTTGCCTTGAGAGCTATTTTTTCTGAAATTTCAGATGAGTGAATCTTCAAATGCAAGATTAAGTGATAATTTTAAAACGGAATGTGCAGTACGACCGTTGATCAGTAAAGTCGTGGACATACCCGAAGAAGCCATAGCAACTGCTATCTTCAGGGTTTTTCTGATGGTTATTAATAATAAGTTAAGCAAAAACGTTTTTCCGGTTCATCTAGGGGCGTCGAGAAAAAAGAGTGCACCACTGCCGGATTCTATTTTGCGTAACACTTGTTGGAAAACGTGACATTGTTCTGGAGTTAATTGAGGGATAAATTCTGTTACTTGATGTTGCAATGCTATAAAATCGTAGTTTAATTCTCAAGCAATTTCATTATCGAAGCCATTTCCGTCGACACGTCTAGGAATAATCATTCCAAAATCATGTAGCTTCTTCCCAACCATTTTGAAAACCTTTATTGCGTTTCATTGTAGATGTGTTGATTGAAAGGCATATTTGCTTGTATTTGCTGCAAAATATCTTCCGCCATGTAGTCTTTGTACTTTTTCCAAAAGGTTTGAGGATTAGAAAGACCGAAGATGAAATAAGTATTGTGTAAAGCTCCCTAATTTTATTCGGCGAGTGACATTGTATGGCTTCCTCCATAGTATTATCTAGTATATCTTCAAAGTAATTCTTCCACCTAAAATATCTAGGTTCAGTATAAGTGAAAAATTTTGTGCAAAATATGAATATTGTATAATTAGATTTTTAAAAAATTCAAAGTGATAAACATTCGAAAAATCAAAACTTTTTATGAAACTGTCAATTAATATTACCATAAAATTTTCAATATCACGCGCGCAATTTGCTAAAACTTTATTTCGTTTCCCTCTTGAAAATGTGGTAGAAAATTTACATTAAAATATCTGGGATTGTCAGAATAAAAAACTTCTTAGCCAACTTGGCGATATTTTTCAAAGTTTGAGTTTGACATTTAACAAACGTAGCGTAATAAACGTTATGCGTTTAATAAAAACCCTTTAAAAAATTGTTTTTTGTAAAGATGCTAAATTACACGGTGTTTCAATTGACTGTGTTATAAATGTGAGAAATTTCTATTATTAAAATTTCCATTATTGACCAAATGCATAATTTTGTGCCAACTTGGTGGGGAGTAAGCAAAGTCCCACGGTTTTACCCGCATAGTTTCCGTTCCCGTAGGAATATGGAGATAAAATGTACCTTATGTTACTCGCTGATAATGCAGCTTTCCATTAGTGAAAGAATTTATAAAATCGCACCAGCTGTTTCCGAGATTAGTCGGAACAGACAGACAGACAGACAGACAAAAATTTTAAAAATTGATTTTTTGATATAAGTACCGTATACACCTTTAAATGCATTTAGTAAAAAGCTGCTAATTTGAAATTACAAACAGACACTTCAATTTTATTTATTTATATAGATATAAAATATAAGTAATTATAGTAATTGCTTAAGTTTTTAAAAGACAAAAAATATATAAAATATTTAAAGCCCTTTTTAGATAAATTTACTTAATTGTAAAAAAAGTTAAATGAATTAAAAAAAAAAAAGATAAATCGATTACGTAATTTGAACCCTGAACGATCACGTGGAAAGAAGGTGCGCACGCTGTGGGTTAGGGCTCGCATCCTTTATGCCGCTGCATCGATGGAGTTAAATAAAACTCAACTGTATAACATCTAAGTATCAATTTCGAAGTTATTTTCTCTGAATTGACTGCTATTCGGCGTTACTATATTTAGGGTTGAACATCGTAAAAAGTCTTTTACACAAAGTCGCGACTTAACTGAATTTCCTTAGTCGTGCCCTCCCTTTACCAGATATCTGCCAAAAGATTCCCCAAAAGATAAGGAAGTAAGACAAAATGATTGCGTAAAATATTACTTTCCCCTTTTTCTCATGTGATTTTCCTGGAACCCTTCTAGGATACCCTTTATGTAATCAATATCTGCTGTTCGGAATGCCTTTGTTTATTTAAATGTTTATAAAGAATGGGAATGATCAAAAAGCATATCTTATATTTGACATATAAGTAATTGATTTAAAGTACCGAACTTAACCTTTTCTCTCTTTTATCTGAATGAGAAATAACCACTTTCAATGCTATAGATCAGGCATATAAAACACGCGGCCCGCGGGCCACATGCGGCCCGCCAGTACTTATGTTGCGGCCCGTGAAGACATTTTACAAAATCAGGGTTTTTAAGGTTTTTTTTAATTTTAAAATTCACATTTCCGTTAAACTTTTAAAAGTTTACAGCATATTACCTATTATTTATTCTTGTTTTTTTTTTTTTTTAAAGAACCCTATTTAATTATAGAAATAGCCTTTAAATGCAAATTATTTTTAATATTTTATTAAATTTTTTCTCATTTTATTTCACTACAATAAATCATTCTTTATTAAATTCTAAATGCATTTATGAATATTATTTGTTTGCATTACGATTCATCGTGTGGGAGGCTTTTATTTCTCTTTGAAGAGTCTAATCAGCGAGAAACGAATAGCGTGACGTCAGAAGCAGTTGAAGTATTCTTTTTTTTAAATTTAAAACCCTAAGATTGCCAAGACAAAATGTAGTGCTTACTCTATAGTTTGTTAATGAAAGTGGATTTTGGTTTTCAGCCATATTAAACTAAAAAGTTATTTAATAAAAACATAATCAAACTTCAAGAACAGAGTAAGAAAATGTCAACTGACGATGAGCATCGTAATTTTCAAGAAAAATGGGAACTGTAATATTTTTATACCCAAAGCAAGAATAAAATATTGTGCCTGACTTGTAAACATTATAATTCGGTTGCTAAGGAATATAATTTTAAAAGGCATATGACACAAATCTAAAAACAAACTGTCACAAATATGTCGCGAAACTTTGTGAAGACGAGTTGGACTTGAAATCAACTCTTAAAAAAAGGAAAAAATGTATTCACTATATTTGTTGGGAGAGGAAGTGAGAGTGAATATTAACTTCGCACTGTTCAGCTACTCGAGGGTGTCTGGCGACGGACCATGGTTAAGTGACGAGGTCGGCATATGGGCTGGCACCCCGCTCCAAACTTCCACACCATACCAATGGGGGATGTTTAAACCTCAACATATTTAACGTGCATCTGCTTCATTGGTACAAGGCTTAAACTCATATTACAAGGCTCAAACTCATATGACTCGAGTTCGTTACCTTGTGTGACCGCTATGCTACCGCAGCCACCTAAGTTTGTTTAGACAATACAACTGCAGTAAAAACTAGTTATATATTATCACTTTTTTAACCGTAAGCACAAATTGAAACCATTTACCAAAGAAGAATTTATTAGTGAATACTTAATTTAAGAGGAGGAATTTCCGTATTTACTCGAATCTATGCTGCACTTTTTTCCAGAGTTAATGCTGTTGAAAATCGGGCACAG